>ML415292.1:35127-48342 GCA_005239525.1 Nicotiana knightiana
GACTCTTATTTGAATACAGAGACATGTTTGCTTGGTCTTATGATGATATGCCGGGTTTAAGTGCTGATCTAGTGGTTCATAAGCTTCCCACGTATCCTAATTTTCCACCAATCCAACAAAAGCAACGAAAATTTGTAACGGACATGAGTGACAAAACCAAAGAGGAAATAATAAAGCAGTTGAGCACCAACGTGGTCAAAGCTGTCTGATACACCATCTGGGTGGCAAATGTTGTGACCATTCCAAACAAGGATGGAAAAACTAGAGTCTGTGTTGACTACAGGGACCTCAACAAAGCAAGTCCGAAGGATAATTTTCCTTTTCCAAACATCCACATCCTTGTAGATAATTGCGCAAAGCATGAGATACAATCATTCATAGATTGCTATGCTGGGTACCACCAGATTCTAATGGATGAGGATGATGCAGAAAAGACCGCTTTCACCACTCCATGGGGTACTTATTATTATAGGGTCATGCCATTCGGTTTGAAGAATGCAAGGGAAACTTACATGAGGGCCATGACCACCATTTTCCACGACATGATGCACAAAGAGATAGAAGTGTATGTCGATGATGTCATCATAAAATCAAAGACACAAGCTGATCACGTGCGCGATTTGAAAAAGTTCTTCGAACAACTTCGAAAGTACGACCTTAAGCTTAATCCAACCAAGTGTGCATTTGGGGTTCCATCTGGGAAGCTCCTTGGTTTCATAGTCAGTCGGAGAAGAATCGAATTGGATCCATCTAAGATAAAGTCCATTCGAGATTTGCCACCCCCGAAGAATAAAAAGGAAGTCATGAGTTTGCTCGGGAGGTTGAGCTATATCAGTAGGTTCATTTCTCAGCTCACAACCACGTGCGAACCCATCTTTAAGCTGCTGAAAAAGGATGCTGCTATCAAGTGGACGGACGATTGCCAAAAAGCTTTTGATAGGATCAAAGACTATCTGTTAAAACCCCCTGTACTGGTCCCACCCGAACCTGATAGACCTTTGTTTTTATATCTATCGGTGATGGATAATTCCTTTGGATGCGTTCTGAGGCCACATGATGCAACAAACAAAAAAGAACAGGCAATCTATTATTTGAGCAAGAAGTTCACCAATTATGAGGTTAAGTACACCCTTTTAGAAAGGACGTGTTGTGCCTTGACTTGGGTTGCTCAGAAGTTGAGGCATTATCTCCTAGCCTACACCACTTACCTCATATCCAGAATGGATCCTTTGAAGTACATCTTTCAAAAGCCGATGCCCACTGGCAGGCTAGCAAAATGGCAGATTCTGCTCACAGAGTTTGACATTGTCTATGTCACTCGCACCGCAATGAAAGCACAAGCTTTGGCAGATCATTTGGCAGAGAATCCAGTTGATAGTGATTACAAGCCACTGAGCACATACTTCCCAGACGAAGAGGTCAACTCAATAGAGGAAGTAGTTCCAGACACCACCCATATATGGAAAATGTATTTTGATGGGGCTGTCAATATGAAAGGAGTTGGGATCCGGGAAATCCTCATCTCTCCTATCGGAAAACATTACCCTGTAACGGCCCGACTCCGTTTCTTTTGTACCAATAATACGACAGAATATGAAGCTTGTATCATGGGTATGAACATGGACCTCGATCTGGATGTGCATGAACTATTGGTTATGGGAGATTCTAATTTGCTGATCCGGCAAGCCCAAGGCGAATGGGAGACTCGACACATCAAGCTTATCCCATACAGACAATGTGTGCAAGACCTGAGCAAAAGTTTCAAATCCATCGAGTTCAAGTACATTCCCATGTTTCACAACGAACTAGCCGACGCTTTGGCTACCTTAGCCTCGATGCTCCCTTATCCAGGTAACACTCATATTGATCCATTGGAAATCTAAGTTCGGAACCAACACGGTTATTGCAATACTATCAAGACAGAACCAGATGGTGAACCGTGGTATCATGACATAAAATGATTCCTGAAACAAGGGAATACCCGGAGCATGCCAAGGCAAATCAAAAAAGAACTATAAGGCGGCTCGCCGACGGTTTCTTCCTGAATGGGGAAATTTTGTACAAAAGGACCCCAGATTTGAACTTGTTGAGATGCATAGATACCACAGAAGCTGAGAGGATCATGGGTGAAGTGCATTCAGGGGTATGTGGACCTTACATGAATGATATGTTTTGGCAAAGAAGATTCTGCGGGCAGGGTATTATTGGCTTACCATGGAGCGAGATCGCTTCAGTTTTGTTCGCAAGTGTCACCAATGCCAGATTCATGGTGATCTGATTCACTCGCCACCTTCAGAGTTGCATCCCATGTCCTCTCCTTGGCCCTTCAATGCTTGGGGAATGGATGTTATTTGACCAATCGAGCCAAAGGCTTCAAATGAGCATAGATTCATTTTGGTTGCAATTGATTACTTCACCAAGTGGTAGACTTTGTCCATTCCAACATCATCTGTCGTTTTGGTATCCCAAATACCATTATCACTGACAATGCAGCCAATCTAAATAGTAATTTGATGAAGGAGGTATGCGAGCAATTCAAGATTATGCATTGCCATTCTACCCCTTACCGGCCAAAAGCCAATGGAGCCGTTGAAGTGGTGAACAAGAACATCAAGAAGATTCTTAGGAAGATGATCCAAAGTTCCAGACAATGGCATGAAAAGTTGCCTTTTGCTCTTTTGGGATACCNCTACCCCTTACCGGCCAAAAGCCAATGGAGCCGTTGAAGTGGTGAACAAGAACATCAAGAAGATTCTTAGGAAGATGATCCAAAGTTCCAGACAATGGCATGAAAAGTTTCCTTTTGCTCTTTTGGGATACCGCACCAACTGCTCACACATCCATTGGTGCAACTCCTTATCTTTTGGTATATGGAATGAAAGTTGTAATACCGGCTGAAGTCGAAATTCCATCTCTTCGAGTCATTGCAGTGTCGGAGATTGAAGATACAGAATGGGTAAAGACCCGATTGGAACAGATAATGTTGATTGATGAAAAACTGCTAGCAGCAGTGTGCTTTGGCCAGTTATACCAGCAAAGAATGGCACGCACTTACAACAAGAAAGTGCGTCCAAGGCACTTCGAGGTGGGCCAAATCGTTCTGAAATGAATTCTTCCACACCAAGTAGAAGCTAAAGGAAAGTTCTCCCCAAACTGGCAAGGGCCTTACATCATCAAGAAAGTGTTACCAAAAGGGGCCTTGCACCTGGTAGATGAAGAAGGAAGGGTACCAGGCATGACCATTAATGCAGATGCAGTCAAAAGATATTATGTCTGAAATATACCCACTGTGGAACTTCCATGCATGATTTCTCAGAATCGAGATGACGAAGGCCACCACTGCTCATTTGTTCCAAATAGGTGTCACCCCCTTGTTAACCCTTTTGAGCTGTATTTGTCTTATTTGTTTTCCGCTTTTTGGAACCTATGTACCTGCAAAAAAAAAAAAAAAAAAAAAAAATNAAAAAGAGGAAGAAAAGAAAAGAATCCAAACAACAAATCTTCTGAGTGATTGAACTACGTCAGACCTGATTTCGAAAGGATACATAGGCAGCCTTACCCTAGGTTCAGTCCCATAACAACAAAAATCCATATTCCCAATATTCCAAAACTGGGGCACAAGTTTGTTTTATTTTACAGCTTTTTCTGTAAAAGCAGTTCCAAAAATTGTAATTCAGTTCAAGGTTCTTTTCGCATTCTCCCTGTTAAGAACTTCTGATCGATCTTTGAGAATATTTGAAGTCACCATGCCATGGGCAACCTTCCGCATGTCGTATTGTAGTGAAAAAAAAAAGAAGAAATGAGAGAGTCTTATCGGTGAAAACCCGTATGGGCACTGTAAGGTGACAGTGAGCAGAGAAATGAGAGAGTCTTATCGGTGAAAACCCGTATGGGCACTGTAAGGTGACAGTGAGCAGAGAAATGAGAGAGTCTTATTGGTGATAACCCAAATGGGCACCATAAGGCGACGGTGAGTAGATAAATGAGAGAGGTCAGTTGGCGAAAACCCACCGAATGAGAGTCTTCGTACCCCGGCATTAGCACAACCAAGACAGTTTCAAGATGAACCTTTACAACAGATTTTGAGAATTAGACAGCTCAGATGGATCAGGCGTCCAGTCTAAAAGGCATGTCATGATTCATTGAAGTCGGCACATACTTCCAGATAAGTCTCCCTGTTCCTTTCCCAGAAAGGGACGCCTTTTGTTTTAGCACAGTTCTTTTGCACCTTCAAGTATTCTTCTATTTTTACCCATAATTTTCTTTGAGTCCCTTTTCAGTCTGATCTTTCGTCAAAAGCGAAGCAAACAAATGGCTGCAAAATCGGCTACAGGTTCCCCGTAATATCGAGCACAATTTGGGGCATATACGACATTGATGAAGGCACAAATCCGTCTGTGGTCTCATTTGACAAGGCAAACAAAGTGTCTCAAAGAAACTGAAAAGGTTGCCTAAGCAAGACCTCTTCATGAGAAAAGTTGATAAACACTGCAGACACAAACCGGTACTAGGTGCAAGATAACTGAGTTTGATTTTTAAAGAAAATTGCATTGCCTCGGAGACAAAGCTCGCAATACCAAGGATGTCTGGGTATGAAGCAGTTGGGGGCAACATTGGAAAGCCAAGGTCTCCAGAAAATGATAAAGATCAGCCGAGCATCTGGGTACCATACTAATAGAATCAATTCTTCAGCTGCGGAGGGGCCGTGAAGTCAAACCACAATAGGGCATCAAGGCCACAAACCAACCACCACTTTGAAAACTCATAAATTTTTCTTTGTTTGAAGCAGGAACAAATCAGTGCAGAATGGCGATTCTTAAAGGACGAATGTCACCGAACGTAAGCTCCTTAAAATCTCCATTTTTCTTTTATTTTTAGCATGCATCACTACTATTCATACCTCCTAGTTTAGTAGCTTAAATCAGGTAGAACCATTTCACCTAGGGGATCCAGCTCATAGTTCCGGGTAGAAGTACTCTTTGCTCAGGTTGTTTTACGTAGCTTAACCCAGGTAGAACGATTTCACCTAGGGGATCCAGCTCATAGTTCCGGGTAGAATCACTCTTCGCTCAGGTCATTTTACATAGCTTAACCCAGACATAACCATTTCGCCTATAGGAATTCAACGCTTTATCAGTAACACAGGTTGCCAACCCCGGGTTACATTCCTTCCAGTAATACAGGGTGCCAATCCCTGGTTATATTTCTTCCAGTAATACAGGGTGCCAGTCCCTGGTTACATTTCTTCCAGTAATACAGGGTACCAACCCTTGGTTACATTCTTCTTCAGTGATACAGGGTACCAACCCCTGGTTACATTTCCTCTCCAGTAATACAGGGTGTCAACCCCTGGTTACAGTCATTTCCGGTAATACAGGGTTCCAACCCCTGGTTACATCCATTTCTTGGTAATACAGGGTACCAACCCTTGGTTACACTCCTTTCCAGTAATACAAGGTACAAACCCCTGGTTACGTCCCTTCTAGTAATATAGGGTAGCAACCCCTGGTTACGTCCCTTCCAGTAATAAAGGGTGCAAACCCCTGGTTACACTCCTTTCTAGTAATACAGGGTACCAACCCTTGGTTACATTCTTTTTCAGTGATACAGGGTTCTAACCCCGGTTACATCCATTTTCAGTAATACAAGGCACCAATCCCTAGTTACATTCCTCTCCAGTAATACAGGGTGCCAACCCCTGGTTACGTTTTCTTTCCAGTAGTATAGGGTTCCAACCCCTGGTTACATTTCCTTTCAGTAATACAGGGTTCCAACCCCTGGTTGCCAATCCTCTTGGTAAAGTAGGGTACACAATCCCTTGTAACAAAATTTTATCTCTTTTAGCTAGTTTATTCTACTGTTTCTGTGTGACGTTCAATCAATTAGATAGTTTATAACTTTCTCTGATAACTCATAAAATTTTCCTAGTTCAAACTGAGGCAGAAATTGTTTTTTTGTTTTGTTCGTCTTTGATGGCTTTTCAGGCCCCGCCGTAGAGCACATGTGACGGTTAAAAGCTTGCGGTTTCAGTGTCTCATCAGAAGAAAGAAGTCTTTCGACCACAAGATGGTTGGAGTTAGCATTGACAATGTGTCAGAAACCCGGCTTCTCAAGATTCATCTTCTCAAATTCGTATCTAGAAAGCAAGCAATCGAGATTGAGTCATAATCTTTTCTTCAAAGAGCATCCAGATCCAATCTGAGGTCGACACAAGCGAGCAAGTAAAAAATCATGATTTGACTCCAGAAGACACATAGATAGGAATTTTGTAACTCTTAGCTTGCAGCAATATGTAGTTCTCTTCTTCTTTTGATGTAAGCAGCAAGCAACAGTAACAACAACAACAGCGGCAACAACAGTCTTAACTCCAGTGTCTGGTAGTCCCAGCTACCAATTTTTCCAGAACTACACTGACCTGATTCCTTTATAGCCAAGGATATGTAGGCAACCTCGGAAGCAAGGTTGAGTCACCATTTTCAAAATGCTTCATTCTAGTGATGTGTGAGCAAAACTTAGTCATGGATTCACTTTTCTTTGCACAAAAACTCTTCATGTTCTCGAGCAAAGAGGGACAGCTGTGAATATCTAATTTTTGCATGCTTTTAATAATAGTATTTGGATGATTTTAATTGTTTGTGCATTTTTATTTGCATTCCTTTATTAAAAATACCAAAAATATTTTTTACCTTTTATTTGTGTATTTTAGTTTCGTAATTATAAACTATATACACCAAAAATATTTTTCTTTTACTTGTACGCTTCCTTTAGGACTAAATAAAATAATTAGGGGTTAAGAGTTTGGGCTATTGTATTTTTAATTAAAATTGAGCCAAATTGGCCCAAAACCTGAGCCCAATTCGTCCATACCCAGTCTAATTGAGGGTTGGCCAAGCCTTGGTTCAAAATGGCGTAGTTTCATGATGAAACTATGTCGTTTCATAAAGTGAAACCAAGACTCAATCTGAGCCCTTCCTTATTATTGATCCAATGACCTAGATTTAGTTTCACTTGGCATATAAAAATCCTTCTAAGATTAGATTTTTGGCCATTTTTCCCTAATACAAACCCTAAACCCCTCTCTCTTCACTCTCTCCTCTCCCTCACCCTCTCTTTGAGCTGCCACCACTCGCCGCCGTCCACTGGCGTCCAAACACCCCCAAATTACACCATTATCTTCTTCTATTCACCCTCTTTGTAGATCCACAACCCAAATCCCCACCAAAAATCAACAATATAAAACCCTAGTCGCGCCGTCACCACTGCCGCCGCCGCCCGTCGTCCAAAATACACCAAAATGGCATCACTGGCCTCCTCCCGCTCTCTTATTCTCCATTCCATGTATCAAAACCTTCAAACCCCTCTAAAATCTTGCCGAATATGGGCCAACAGCCCCCACGACCGTCTCACCACCATTTCGTGGTCAAGCCGCTGTTTGTGTTGAGTAGGCACGACCTGGAACACGTTTGCCGCTTAGAAAGGTTCGTTCGAAGGTCGCTCATCATCATTTGTCACTGGCTCGTTGGAAATCACGGTCAGGATTCGCCAATTTAAAAATCATGCTCGAAGTTCACATTGTTGTCGAGTATGCTTTCCACCACTGTCTCGGGCACTTGGATTGTAAGATGGTAAAAATCTTAATCATTTTCCCCGCCATTGTTTTTTCTGTTTTCTTTTGTGATTGTCCTAGGATTTTAGTTTAGTTTAAGGTTTGTCAGTGATCGTTTAATCTAGTTTCTAATTTCTTTCTTATTTAAGCTAATTAGTTTTAATGTCTTCACTGTTTAATACGTATTTTATTTGGCGTTAAGTGTTAAGTTTCGTCTCTTATAATTGGTTTTAGTTTAGTCGTTAGTGTGTTGTAATTGAGTGATGTCTCTGGAGGTTAATTGAAATTTCAGTATCTCTGGACTATAACTGGAATCCTAATCCCTCCTCTAAGTTCTTGGTTTTCTATTTACCCGTTGTTTGGTTGTAGTTTTGTTATTGTTAATCTGTGATTAAGTGATTCATGTTAGTCTCATAAGCGATCTTCAATATTAGTCGTTACTTAATACTTTCGAATCATGTATTAGTTGGTGTTTTGCTCTGTCATTACGTTTTGTTTAGTCAATCGGTTTTGTTAATCACCTTTTGAAATCCAATTAGCTATTTGTAGTTGGAAAAGTTCACTAATACTCTGGTTTTGCGATTGAATTTGTTATTTTGCTTTAGTTCAAAATCTGTCAGTAAGAAGTTACTTCGTGTTTAGTCTCAATTTTTTTTTGTTTTTCAGTCAACTCGATAGTTGTTTCATTATCAACATATATTCTACGTTGCCTTAGTTGTTAAGTTCCAATTTCATGTTTATTATATCTAGTTTGTCTATGTTTAAGCTAATTAGTTTAAGGCCTTAACTACATGATTTGTTTGTTTGTAGTCATTAGTTTCTTTGTTAGTTTACTGGTTCAAGTCTAGTTATCTGATTTTTGCACTTTGTAGTTTGGAGCAATAGTTTAGTTTGGTGTTGGTTTGTGAGCGTAGTAGAAGATACTTGAGTGTAGGATCTTCATTTGGTTGCTTTTACTGTTTGAGGACTGTTTTGGAGTACGAATACTACAAAATTCTGTCCATTTTGGTGAAGAAAAACTGTTCATTGAAAAATAATCTGGTTTTGGACAGATTTTTAGTAAAAAATCTATCATTTTGGACAGATTTTTGGTCAAACAAATCTGTCCCAAGAATCCTTTTTATACTATATAAAGAGGTCTTTCCACACTATGAACACATCTTGGGCTCTAAAAAAATTATATCTTGACACACACTCTATTCTACACTTCTATACACCCTTAGAATTTCTTGAACACAAAAAAAACATAATATGAAAATCAGCAGCTGAACACAAAAGAGGAAGCTGAAAATCGTGAGTCTTGTTTGAGTCTTGGAATGTCAAATCTTCCAAAAAAACATATAAAGAGTTTAGAGTTTGATTTTGAGTCGATTCTCTTGAAGAATCCCTGGCTTTAGTGAGATTTCTGGGCTGTTTTAACACGTATTCGTCACTGTTTTTATTGCTGTTTCTGCCGTCATTGTTGCTGGAATTTCTGCTTCATTCATCACTGACCTTCGCTTTTCTCTTATCCAGGTAACCCTGACATACTACTATAATTTTTGGATTTTAAAGTGAATGGAAATGAAGTTCTTCGCGTTTCCTCCAGCTTATTATAAGTCTCCTGTAGTTGTAGTTTATCTTTCAAATTGTTTAAGTTGAAACCATGTCCTAGTATTATTTTCCTTTTGTTTGTTATGAAGTGCTCCATTGTGTGAGTCAGTGTTACTTTGTGTTTATAAGGAATTGCTTTGTTAATCTAATAAAGTTTATCGTGTTTTCCAAATTGATATGTTCGTACTATGTAAGTATCTTAGGTGAGGGTGTATAAGATGAAAACAACCATACATATAGGACTTGTCCAATTTAAGAATACTTCAGTTTCCTTGTGAGATATTATATTGTTTTGGTTGTAATAGTTTCTGGTGTAGTTTTGACTTTTGGAGGGGGCTTATACTATATTGTAGTTTGCTATTTTCTTTAGTCTTATGAATGCGTTGTTTCACTATATATCAAGTTGGTTCTTTGATTTTACATTTGAATTAGAAGCGGTGGTTGGGTTGTGTTGTTGCCATGCATAAGTAGTAAATGATTTTTGCAAGCGTTGTTAGATTCGCGATATAGATTGGAACTAAAGGGAGGTGATCAAACTTATGTAGAACTCATTAAATAGGCCACTACCTTTTAGTATCACCACAAGTTCATTTTTTTTTGTTTTAATTTTAAGTAATATAAGTTGGTAATTTTTCGCACTAACCTCATATTTTAAGTTAGTAAATTCTTATCGCCAAGTTGTTTCAATTAGCCATACATCACTCTTTTTGAATTTGTAAATAATTTTCTTAAGTTAGAAAATGAACCATCAATCTACAAATATAAAAAAAAAACTGCTTTTTTGGTTAACTCCATAATGTAGTTTCCTTTTCTTTAAGTTAGTAAATTCTTTTTAGGGTAACAATGGTAATAGTCTAATCGAGTTTCAAACATTAAGCGAAAAATTATTATTTCTTCAAATATTGGTCAACTTTTTTAGCCACTAAACAAATTCAATAAGATCATTTATTTATAAATAAATAAATAAATAAATATATATATATATATATATAATTTTATTTTAAATAATTACTTTTTTCTTAACCGATGTCGGAAATATTCGCTTCGGAATAAAGAAATAAAAAGAAAAAATGACAAAATTGTGAGGGCATATCTTGTTTCATTTCTTTCAAAAGTAAATAAAAGTTGAATTTAATTAACTTCGAGTGGTATCTACTTATAGGTGCGACACACGAGCTAAGGTCGGGGATACTCGTCTTGGTTAGTGTAAGCTAGGGTCGGGGATACTCATCCTAGTTTGAGATTAATGAAACCATCAACAATAAAAGCGGACATAGGAAAAACATGAAAACCAATTGAAACATAATTTATTTTAAATTTAATTTAAAGCCAAATATAGTCAATAAAGCAACCGTGCTAGAACCACGGGACTCGGGGAATGCCTTACACCTTCTCCCTGGTCAACCGAATTCCTTACTCGGACTTTGCTTTCGCAGACCAATAATAAAAGAGTTAAATCTTTCTTTGACTAGAGATTCAAATAAAAGGTGACTTGGAACACCGGAAGATCAATTCCAAGTGGCGACTCTGTAGATAAAATAATCCCTACTCAAATTTGTCACTTTAATTTGAAAAACCCTTTAACCCGCAATCCATAACACATATCTTTTGAGGGTAGGAAAAATGGGTGTGACAGTAATAAGGAGACTCCACTAGTATCTAGAATACCCGTTGTGCAAAGAATTCTCTAGCACATATCCATGAAGTCTTGGGCATCCTCTGACTCAGCTCCACTAAATGATTGAGGCCTGAGCGTCCCAAATCTCTCTAGCCTCTTAGCTCCTCATCAATAATAATGGGACCCACCTGGGACTGAGCAACTACAACTGGCTGAGCTGGTAGTACCCCTATTGAATAAAAATGATCACAAGTGACTTACCTCAAGAAACCCTTCGAAATCCATCTAAAAAATTGCCTTAGTCCGAGTTTGCGAAGTCAAAAATGAGAAAAATCACGAAATCCTATAATTTAATATCTGCCTAGTACCTTCACACCTGCGGGCGAAATATCCGAACATGAGGAATCACTTTTGCAATAAGAGTTCTACTTCTGCGGAAGTCATTTAAGTCCATGGGGTTCACACCTATGCCCCAGGTTCCGCACCTGCGGAAACGCTTCTGCGTTCCGCTTGCAGCCAATACAACCACAACCTAACTTGCACGAGATTCAACAACAGAAGCTACTGGTAGTCCTGAGGGGGCGACATCCTCCTATAATAGTTAGCAGTACTGAACAAGCGAGTCATCGGTCCGAGGAAAGAAAAGGACCGCCTTTGAAAAAAAAAAAGGAACTCGCTAGGCCTTCAGAACAAAGGCGATTCTGTTCATGCTTCAGACGATCTGGCGGAGCCTCGATCCGCTTCTGTGATGACAACCTACTCTCAATTTTTACGCACCTGTGGAGCCTTGCTCGCACTTGTAGGCTCACAGATGCGGAAGACCCCTCGCACCTGCATCCCATCCTAGGCTAGCCCAGCTCCGCTTCTGCACTACATTAGTCGTACCTGTGGCATCGCACGTGCGGCAAATCCCCTCGTAGGTGTGATCACACCAGAAGGTTCCCAGGTTCAACAATGTAGTACGTCTCATTTTCGATCTATTAACTACCCGAACTCCATTTGAGTCCCCCGGGACCGCAACCAAACACACCAAAAAGTCCTAAAACATGATACGAACTTAGTCGGTCCCTCAAATCACATAAAACAAGATAAAAAGCACAAATCACACCCCAATTCAAGCCTAATAAAACTAAGGAATTCCAAATTCTACAATCGATACCAAAACCTATCAAATCAAGTCTGATTGACCTCAAATTTTGCACACAAGTCATAAATGACACATCAGACATACTCCAACTTCCGAAACCAACTCCGAGCTCGGTAACCACAAAGTCAACTCTCGGCCAAACTTTTAAATTTCCAAAACTTCTAATTTTTCCAACTTTCGTCATTTCAATCCAAAATCAACTATTTAAATTACTGTTCGGACACACTCCTAAGTCCGTAATCACCCAACAGAGCTATCAGAACCATCAAAACTTCATTGCATAGTTATTTACACATAATTCCACATCCGGTCAAACTTTTCAACTTAAGCTTCCAACCTGGAGACTAAGTATCTCATCTCATTCCGAAACATTCCTGGAACCGAACCAATTACCCCGGCAAGTCACATAATGACAATTTAGTATAAATTAAGCTGTAAATATGGGAACAAGACTACAACACTCAAAACAACTGGCCAGATCGTTAGTGATACAGAGTTATGCAGAATTATTCATGGAGCTCAAAGCTTGGGCGGATATATTTGGCAAACTTGTTAATGTCGAAGAAAAAATAAAAAAAAATGAAAAACTATTCTTTCTTATTATCCAATATAATTGTGAGTAAATTAGTTGTCCCACAAACTACACCCATCGTCACCAGCCTTATTCTGCACCAACCATTTCACAAATTTTATGTAATAATTCAAAAATATAAGAATAATATTGGTCAAATTAAAATCCTAAATACTAGACAAAAAAATCCTAACACGGGAGAATTATTTAAACAATTCATTTTTGGTTATTTTAGTTTATTTGGAGCTTGAAAAATAAATATTCTCAAAGAATAAAAATAATTGTTGAGGTAACTCTACGTGAACGCGAGCTAGGCTCACGAACGCGGAGGTGAGGCGGGCTAAACATTCGTGAACGCATGGATTTTCTCATGATCGCGTAAGACAGATGGGCAGTGCTCTTCACGAACGTGCCAGGTTTCATACGATCACAATGAACACTAGACGCCCAGTGATTTAAATGTTTCAAAAATGGGATTTCACCTATTTTTCATAAACTTTCTATTAGAGCTCGGCCTAAAGGCGATTTAGAAGGGAAAACTCATTACAAATTCATGGGTTTGCATACTTCAACTCATTTCCTTCCATTTCTAATACCACCCATTAATTTCTAGCCGTACTGCTTGTTCTTCCATGGTGGAAAACTTGAGATTTAGGTAGAATTTTTTTTGGGGGGGGGGG
>ML415292.1:49071-92992 GCA_005239525.1 Nicotiana knightiana
GGGTGGGGTGCAAATTTAGGATTTAGACCTCAATCTGGGGTCGGATTTCAAAACTAATTATGAAATTGGTCTTAGGAAAGAATGGGTAAATGGTTTTTGGCCCGAAACTCAGGTTTTTACCAAGTGGACCTGGGGTTGACTTTTTTTTGACTTTTTGGGAAAAGTGTAAAAATCCTATCTTTATGTATTGTAATTGATTCCCTTAGAATTACTTGACGTTATTGAGTCGAGTGGTTGGAGGCGGATTCTTGAGGAAAGGCCTCGGTAGAGCTATGAGTTGGTTGCAGAGTGAGGTAAGTGTCGGGTATTTACATTAATTTGAGGGAATTAGGGGCCCTTGAATTATTTGGTATTTGAAATTCATGTTTGTGGCGTATATGCAAGGTGACGAGTGCTCACACGCCGCCGAAATACTTGCTTCCTTGATTTTCCGCATTTCATTAAGTTTGACCTTCCTTGCCTTAACTGTTACGTGCTTTAAGTGCCTCCCATGCCTTTATTTGCTACTTGTCACTTATTATTCTCGTGTTAAAAATCTTTTATTTTCCCATGCTTTCATGACTTACTGTTATTGGCCTTAAGTGACTTAGTTGTACCCATAGTTGTCATTTATTAAATTGTCTTGCTGTTTAGTATTCATTATAGTGGATTCTTAACTTGAGAAGAGATTTGCTTTCTATTTATGCTTCATATACATTGCTCGTATATGACTCTTGTTATTTAAGTTGTTAAATTAAATGCACTTATTGATTTATTCATATAGTACAGTGGAATCAAATTTCTCGCCCCAACATGTGGAATAAGGGTGGTTTGATATGGAAAAATAAGAGTGAATTCATACTGATAAGGCGGTGTCGGTTTGCCCGTTGCAACATGTTAGATAATGATGGATTGATACTGATTCTTATTATATGGTGAGATGGGGCTGCGGGCCACAACATCTATTTATTTTTTATTGTTGGTATTTATACGGTGGAATAACGGAGTATTGTGTTGTGCAGTGGGATCGGGTTGCGTACCGCAATAGTCTATGTGCTTCTATTTCCTTATCGTGTTGTGTTGGCTTCGGTATTTTCATACGTGACTCTAAGGATTGGTATTTCTGGCATTTACTGATTTTCTTTCGGATTGAGTTATTTTCATGTATTAACTTCTTTAATTTGTCCCTACATTTTCTTTCCTACCTTTATCTTATACTGCGTATAGTTTACTGTAAGTGTCTGCTCTAGCCTCATCACTAATTCGTTGAGGTTAGGCTCGGCACATCCAAAGTACATGGGGTCGGTTGTACTCTAACTACACTCTATACTTCTTGTGTAGATTTTGGAGTCGGTCCCAACGACGATTCATAAATTTCTCGAGTCGGTGATTGAGTTGAGACTTGAGGTACAGTTGTCTGGTGTCCATAGCCCCCAAACTCCCCGTTTGTTATTCTTAGCTGTGTTCTTTCTTTCAGACATCTTTATATTTGTACTCAAACCTTTACGTGTACTATTCTACAAGCTCGTGCACTTGTGACACCAGATCCAGGGTTGTATTAGGTATTTCAGTTGATATGACTTTTGCACTTCACCTTAGATTCATTGTCGTTATTTCAGCTTATTTATTATCACTTAATTTGAACTATTAAAAATGGGTAAATTATTCTAACATTGGCTTGCCTAGAAAGTGTAATGCAAGGCGCCATCACGGTCCCGAGGGTAGGATTTCCAGGTCGTGACAAGTTGGCATTAGAGCACTACGTTGCCTAGGTCTCACGAGTCAGGAGCAGGCTTAGTAGAGCCTAGAGGATCTGTTCCGAGACGTCTATACTTATCTTCCAGAGACTATGGAGTTTAGGAACAATTTCACTTCTATTCTTCTCTGTCTTGCAATTTTATTCTATCATTGATGATTGAACTCTTCTATTCTTGTTCTCTCATAGATGGCGAGAACATATACTGCATCTTCAGCTGGACAGTAACCGGAGGCCCCAGTAGCAGCTCCTACTAGGGGCAGAAGTTGAGGCCGTGATCCAGAGGCCGAGGCAAAGGCAGGTCTTAGCCTACAGCTCGAGCAACACCACCGGTAGTAAAGCCTTAGTTAGATTTTGATGAGGAGGTACCAGCTCAGACTGTACCTATTTTTTTACCTCAGGTCCCAGAGGGTTCATAGTCACTCAAGCGCTTCAGGATGATCTAGTCCGTTTGATAGGACTTATGGAGAGTGTGGCCCAGATCGGTATCTTCCGTATGGCACCATCAATCTCTCATGCTGGGGGAGGAGCACAGACTCCCGCAAGTCACACTCCGTAGCAGATGGCTCCCCAGTATCAGACTCCAGCAGCCCCTCCAGTTAGGGTAGTTCAGCCGGTTGTTATGACACAAGCCATTGATACACCCACCATGTCTTTTGAGTATTTATTGAGATTGGACAAGTTTACTAAGCTCTTTCCAGTTCACTGCAGTGGTGCACCTTCTGAGGACCCACAAGATTATCTTGACCGCTACCGTGAGGTGCTGTGGAACACGGGTATAGTTGAGACCAATGGGGTTGATTTTGCTGTGTTTCAGATGACGGGTTACACCAAGAGGTGGTGGAGAGATTATATGTTGACCAGACCAGCAAGGTCACTTGCACTTACTTGGGATCAGTTATCAAAACTATTTCTAGAGAAGTTCCTCCCTACCACACTGAGAGAGGACTACTGCATGTAGTTTGAGCGTCTCCAGCAGGGCAGTACCACTGTTACTCAGTACGAGACCCGTTTTATTGATCTAGATCATCATGCTCTCATCTTGATTTCTATTGATAGGGAAATGGTGAGTAGGTTTATTGATGGACTCACTTACACTATCAGGCTACAGATGGCCAGGGAGACTAGGGGTGATATTT
This sequence comes from Nicotiana knightiana, assembly GCA_005239525.1. NCBI lineage: Eukaryota > Viridiplantae > Streptophyta > Magnoliopsida > Solanales > Solanaceae > Nicotiana > Nicotiana knightiana. The sequence continues at coordinate 51,946 of ML415292.1, forward strand.
TCTTTTAAACGACTGCAAATGTTACTAGGGGGATCGAGATGTTTCTTGCTTAGGAGAAGGGGCAGGGGTCGGATGAAAGGCCTCGTCATACTAGTAGTTTCAATGGCTCCTCTTCCATAGGTAGGGGTAATTTTGGTAGAGGCCATCCTCCTAGGCCATTTCAATATATGCTTCAGGCATCTCATAGTGCTTTAAGGAGCCGTGGTCCTTATGTGCCTTATTCTGGGCTACTATCCTAGGGTGAACCATTAGCTACTATCGCTGCTCCTCTAATTCAGAGTTATCATCGTGGTTATCCGGCCCGTTCGGGTCAGCCTCGATTTTAGAAGCCACAATAACATGATGGGTGTTTTGGGTGTGGTGGTATTAGGCATATTAGGAGGTCCTGTCCGAGATTATTGGGTGGAATTCCACAACACAATTCTCGTGCCATGATTCTGGCACCGGTTACTCCATCACCCACTCAGCCAGCTAGGGCAGTGGTTAGGCAGCCACAGGTGGGGGTCAGGCCATTAGAGGTGGAGGTCAGGCCGTTAGAGGTGGAGGCCAGCCAGCTAAAGCCCATCCTAGAGACGTAATTCAGAGTGGTGGGGCCCGACCCAAATTTTATGCTTTCCCAGCTAGGCATAAGGCTGAGTCATCTAACTGCGGATGCCTCGATTAAAGAGGAGGGGGACTCCTGGCCATTTTACCAGCAAGGTTATCTCTTATATGAAGGCTCGATATATGGTCAAGATGGGGTGTCTAGCTTATTTGGCTTATGTCCGTGTATCTATTGCGGAGGTTCCTCCCATGGATTTAGTATCCGTTGTTCGTGAGTTCCATAGGTATTTCCTGCAGATCTGTCGAGGATGCCACCCGACAGAGATATTGACTTCTTTATTTATTTGGCTCTGGGCACCCAACCCAATTCTATTTCACCATACCGTATGGCCTCGCCAGAGTTGAAAGAATTGAAGGAGCAGTTACAAGATTTGCTTGACAAGGGATTCATTAGACCTAGTGTCTCGTCCTGGGGTTCTCCTGTGTTGTTCGTGAAGAAGAAAGATAGGTCGATGAGGATGTGCATAGATTATTGACAATTGAACAAAGTCACCATCAAGAACAAGTATCCATTGTCGATGATTGATGACTTATTTGATGAGATTCTGGGTGCCAAGGTGTTTTCAAATATTTATTCGAGGTATGGCTACCATCAATTGAAGATTAGGGAATCCAATGTCCCTAAGAAAATTTCCGAACTCGGTATGGGCATTATGAGTTTCTAGTGATGTTATTTGGGATTACAAATGTCTCGACTACATTTATGGATTTGATGAACCAGGTGTTCAAGCCCTACTTGGATTCCTTTGTGATTGTATTTATTGATGATATCTTGATCCACTCCTGAAACTGAGAGGAGCACGAGCAGCACCTTCGGATTGTAGTTCAGACCCTAAGATATAGTCAATTATATGCCTAGTAATTAAAGTGTGAGGTTTGATTGGAGTTAGTCACCTTTTTAGAGCACGTCGTATCAGCATAAGGCATAAAAGCGAATCTTAAGAAGATTGAGGCAGTTCAGAACTGGCCAAGGCTCACATCATTTACAGAAATCCAGAGTTTCCAGGGTTTGGCGGGTTATTACCGCCGATTCGTGGATGGGTTCTCATCTATAGCAGTCCTATTGACCAGATTGACTCAGAAGGGTGCCCCAGTCAGATGGTCAGACGAGTGTGAGTTGAGCTTTCAGAAGCTCAAGACTACTTTGACTATGGCGCCGTTGGTGTTGCCCACATTTTTAGGATTTACACGGTGTATTGTGAAGAATCTCGTGTTGGGCTTGGTGCAGTATTGATGTAGAATGGCAGGGTGATGCATATGCGTCGTGGTAGTTAAAGTTTCTTGAGAAGAATTACGCTGTTCATGACTTAGAGTTAGTTTCAATTATTCATGCGCTGAAGATTTGGTGGAACTACCTTTACAATGTGTCATGCGAGGTATTCATGAATCATCGGAGTCTACAGTATTTGTTCAAGTAAACGGATCTCAACTTGAGTTAGAGGAGGTGGTTGGAGCTGTTGGAGGACTATGATATCACCATTTCTTACCACCCCAAGAAGGTCAATGTGGTGGCCTATGCCTTGAGTAGAAAGGCATTGAGTTTGGGCAGCCTTGCGTACAACCCAGTTGGAGAGAGACCACTTGTATAAGATTCTTAGGATTTGGCGAAGAGGATCATGAGGTTGGGCGTTTCAAAGTACAGTCATGTTCTAGCTTGTACAGTTGCTCGTTCTTTCTTGTATAAGTGCATCAGAGGGCGGCAATATGATGACCCTCATTCCTTGTACTCGGGGACACAGTGCAACACGGTGGTGCCAAGTAGGTTACCGTTGGGGATGATGGGGTTTTGAGGATGTAGGGTTGTATTTGTGTGCCTAATGTTGATGGGCTTCGTGAGCCGATTCTTGAGAAGACCCATAGTTCCCACTATATTATTCATCTGGGCGCCGTAAAGATGTATCTGGACTTGCGGCAACATTATTGGTGGAGGAGGATGAAGAAAGATATAGTTGCATATGTAGTTTGGTGTCTAAATTGTCAGTAAGTAATGTACGAGCATAACAAACTTGGTGATTTGCTTCAGAAGTTAGATATTCATGAGTGGAAATGGGAGCGTATCACTATGGATTTTGTGGTTCGACTCCGACAGACTTAGAGGAAGTTTGACGTGGTATGGGTCATTGTGGACATGCTAACCAAGCCATCGCATTTCATTCCTGTGGCAGTTATCTATTCTTCAAAGTGGTTGGCTGAGATTTACATCTGCGAGAGTCGTCTGCCTTCACGGTGTGCCCATGTCTATCATTTCTGATCAAGGTATGCAGTTCACCTCGCACTTCTGGAGGGCAGTACAACGTGAATTAGGAACGCAAGTTAAGTGAAGCACAACATTTCATCCCCATACAGACGAACAGTCCGAGCACGCTGTTCAGATATTGGTGGACATGCTTCCCACTTGTGTTATGGATTTTGGGGGTTTGTTGGGATTAGTTCTTGCCACTTGCGGAATTTGCCTACAATAAAAACTTCCAGTCGAGCATTTATATAGCTCTATATGAAGCATTATACGGGAGGCAGTGCCATTTGGCATTTGGATGGTTTGAGCTGGGGGAGCCTCTATTGTTGGGTACAGACTTGGTACAAGATACCTTGGATAAGGTCAAGATTATTAAGGATAGAGTTCACACAACTCAATCTAGGCAGAAGTGCTTTGCTGGCCGTAGTGCTCGATATGTAGCATTCATGGATGGAGAGAGAGTATTGCTCCGGGTTTGACCCATGAACAATGTGATGAGGTTCGGGATGAACGGAAAGTTGAGCCCTGGGTGAGGAGCCTACTAAGCTCTCATTGCCACCTAGTTTATCAGTAGTCCATCATATGTTTCATGTGTCCATGCTCCGGAAGTATCACGGCGATCTGTCCCATGTGTATATTTTAGCTTAGTCCAATTGGACAAGGTTTTGTCTTACGAGGAGGAGCCAGTGGCTATTCTATCCGGGCAGGTCCGACAATTAAGGTCTAAGAGTTATCCTTCAGTTCAAGTGCAGTGAAGAGGTCAGCCGGTCGAGGCAGCCACTTGGGAGTCCGAGTCGGACATGCGGAGTAGATATCCACACCTTTCCACCAGTCCAAGTACTTTTCTATGTCCTTTCGAGGACGAACGTTTGTTTTAGAGGTGGAAAATGTGATGACCGATAGGTCATCTAGCGCTTTAACCCTTAATTTTGTGTTCCAAAACCTCAAATAGCTTCTTCTAGCCTTCTTCGATTTGCGTGCACAGTTTGTGTCTTTTTTCGAAAGACTTCTATGTGAAATATTGATTAAATTTGAATTCGTACCTTAAAAATATATTTGAGTTGACTTTGGTTAATGTTTGGAGCAAACAGACCCAGACTCGTGTTTTGGCGTGTCCCGGCGGGTCCTTGTCTTGATTTGCGACTTGGAGTATGCCCGAAATCAAATTTGGAGGTCCCTAGCTCGAGTTATCGCAATTTGTTGAATATTTGAAGTTTCAAGGTTTAAAGAATTTAGGAATTTTACCGTTGTTTGATTTTGTTGATACCGGGTTCGGATCATTCTTTCGGAACTTGGTATAGGTCCGTTACTCTATTCACGACTTGTCTACAAAATTTTGTGCATAACAGAAGTGATTTGACGTGATTTGAATGTCCGGTTGAAAAATCGCAAGTTCTTAAGTTTTGTTGAATTTTTTATTCATTTTGGTGTACAATTTGTAGTTCTAGGTGTTATTTTTGTGTTTTGATCGCGCCAGCTAGTTCGTATAATATTTTTGGACTTGTGTGCATATTTGGTTTGTAGCCACAATGGCTAGGGCGAGTTCGGATAGGCTACAGATGGTTTGAACTTAGAAAATTCTGGCTTCCTTTAGTTGGTGTTTCCTTCTTCGCGATCGCGAAGGTACTCACGCAATCGTGACGAGTAATCTGGGATGGGGAGGAAAATTACCCTATGCTAACGAAAGGCTATGGACACGAACGTGGGGCAGTGGGGGTGGGGGGGGGGACTTCCCTTCACGAATGCGCCCACACCAAACACGAACACATAGCTTTGAGAGGCGGGGGCTGGGAGTTGAGGTTACTCTACGCGAACGCGAGCCTAGGATCGCGAACGCGGAGGTGAGGTAGGCTGAACCTTCGCGAGGACGTGGAGTTACTTGCGATCGCGTAAGCCACATAGGTAGTGCTCTTCGCGAACGCATCTGGTTTCAATCAATCGCAATGAACACCTGACGCCTAGTGATTTAAGTGTTCGAAAATGGGATTTCACCCATTTTCCATAAACTTTCCATTAGAGCTCGGCCTATAGGCGATTTTAAAGGGAAACATCATCACCAATTCATAGGTTTGCACACCTTAGCTCATTTCCTTCCATTTCTAACACACCCATTAATTTCTAGCCTTAATCTTTGTTCTTCCATGGTAGAAATCTAAGATTTAAGGAAGAATTGTGGGTTTTTACATGATTGAGCTCGGGAGTGAATGAGTAATGGTTTTGGTCCGATTTTCGGGTTACCAAGCGAGCCTGAGGTTGACTTCTTTCCTGACTTTTTGGGAAAAGTGTAAAAATCCTATCTTTATGTATTACAATTGATTTGCTTAGCATTATTTTACATTATCGAGTCGATTATGGTTAGATACGAGTGGTGTGGAGGCGGATTCTATAGGAAAGGACCCGATAGAGCTCTGAGTTGAATGCAGAGTGAGCTAAGTATCGGGTTTAACCTTGATTTGAGGGAATTAAGAACCCTTTAATAATGTGCTATGTGAAATTCATATGTGCGACATATATGTGAGGTGACGAGTGCTTATACGCCGCCAGAATACTTGTTTCCCTAATTTTCCGCATTTCATTAATTATGACCTTCCATGCCTAAACTGTTACCTATTTTAAATGCTTCCCATGCCGTTATTTTCTACTTGTCACTTATTATTCTCGCGTTAAAAATGTCAGATTTTCCACGCTTTCATGACTTACTGTTATTGGCTTTAAATGACTTACTTGTACCCATAGTTATCTTTTATTGAATTGTCTTGCTATTTAGTATTCATTATAGTGGATTATTAACTTGAGACGAGATTTCCTTTCTGTTTCTGCTTCATATCCATTGCTCGTACAAGACTCTTGTTATTTAAGTTGTTTAATTAAATGCACGCATTGATTTATTCATATTGTATGGTGAGATGGGGTTGCCTGCCGCAACAGGTGAAATAAGGGTGATTTGATATGACGAAATAAGGTAAAATTTATATTTCTACGATGGGATTGGGTTGCGTGCCGCAAACATATAAAATAATGGTGGATTGATTATGATTCTTACTATAAACTAGGATCGGGTTGCGCTCTCCAACATATATTTATTTATTATTGTTGATGCTATTATAGTGGAATAAGGAAGCATTGTGTTGTATGATGGGATCAGGTTTACACACAAAGACAGTCTATGTGCTTCTATTTCCTTATCAAGTTTTATTGGCTTTGGTATTTTCATACGAGACACAAAGGATTAGTATTTCTGCCATTTACTGGTTTTCTTTCGGAGGTTGAGTTATTTTCATGTATTAACTGCTTCAATTCGTCCCTACATTTTCTTTTCTGCCATTATCTTACAATGCGTACAGGTTATTGTAAGTGACTTCCCTAGCATTGTCACTACTTCATCGAGGTTAGGCTCGACACTTACAAGGTACATGGGGTCTATTACACTCATACTAAACTTTGCACTTGTTGTGCAGATTTTGGAGTCGGTCCTAGCGGCAGTTCATAGATTGCTTGGATCGGTGATTGAGTGGAAACTTGAGGTACAGTTGCCCGGCGTCCACAACCCTAAAATCCCGTTTTGTTAGATTTGGTTGTGTACATTTTTTAGATAACTTTATATTTTTATTCATACCTTTACGTGTACTATTCTAGAAGCTCATGCACATGTGACATCAGGTTCAGGGTGGTATTAGAAATTTCAGTTGATATGACTTTTCCACTTTACCTTAAATTCATTGTCGTTATTTCAGCTTCTTTATTATCAATTAATTTGAATGTTCAAAACAGATAAATTATTATAACGTTGGCTTGCCTAGCAAGTGTAATGTTAACCGCCGTCACGATTCCGAGGGTAAGATTTCCGAGTTGTGACATTTCAGAACCCGTCAACCACACGTAACTTCATTATAATTATAGACTATTACTTCTAGAGAAAGACAATATATGATCATCCACATGTATTCATGGTTATATGCATGGCAGAGAGAAAGTTCTCTCCACAACACATAAAAGAGTAGATAAATTAAAATATCGCGCCTGAATTCTACTTTTGCGGTAGTTCTTTTTAATTTGTTGAAAATAATTTCTATATTATTTTTTATTGATTAAATTAATAGAACAATTTGCATTTTCTCACTGAGAAAAAGGAATAAGTCTTTTATCAATGAGTTGATCTTGTTGGTGTCTTCTAGAATGGTATATAGCTTCTCAAATAAAAATCATGTGAGAACTCTTAAATCTTCAAGGATTATATATTCTTACTAAAATTAAAACGAAGCATGATATCTTGTAAAATTGAAGTCATGATATAATAGAATTCATAATGTATTTAAGTTGAATATATATGGTGCATATATAGCCCCTTCATTAGAGTTAACTAAATATGATTAATAATTATTTTTTCAAAAATTTACACTCCTTCACTTTTACACTATAACTTACGCATAAGTTTTAATAATATTTATATAATTTTTTTCATATTTGAGATTGCGTACACGTGCAACGTGCGTATCCCAAGACTATTTTATTAGAAAACAACGAGGTTGGGACTTAGGATTATCAGTATCTGAAGTTGGATTATAATAATCCGAAACTAGACAAAATCATAAAATAAACGCTCCTTACTGAATTAATACTGTATTTTTAAAATTATAGCATTAGTTACTACGAGATAAATCTTATGTGTTAAAAGTTTTTCTTTCTTTGTTAAATTACACGTCTAGTTACATGTACCTTGTGTAACATTTACGGATATATAAAAATCCTTTGTAGGAAAAAAGAAAAGAAAAAGAAAAGGGGATTAAAGTAAGTAGTAAACACGGGGAAGTACCACAATTGCATCATTTGAAATAACATCCATATATATATATATAAAATACAACCATGATCAAAACAAAGTTTATTTTTTTAATATTGCAATGCAAGCTTCCTAAAAGGTAAAACAAATAAATATTTTTTGCAGTCACTCACCATGGTTGGCAGTCCCTTTTTTCCTTCTAATTTACTTAATTTCACAGGCAAGAAAAACTATAAGCTCACCAATTTCGGTATTTTGTGTAAACAATCACACCAGCATCATTATAATAACCCAAATAAAAACCATCAGACTGCACTTTCCATTGGCATTTGGTAGTATACTCTGGAACAAAACCTTTTCCATCGTGAATGCAATAATTCAAATCGTTAAATACATCAAATGCTTGATCTTTTCCATCCCACCAAAAATGACAAAAGAATAATGTACGTTTGGTTGCACAAAATTCCCAATTGAAATCTGTTCCAACATCAGGGTAATTATACCCTAAGTCATCGTCTCCAGATGCACAGTGAATTTCTAGTTTAGGGGAATTGACAGGAAGATTATTGTGAACGTGCACCTGGTGTTGTCGAAGTAAAGGGAATATACATCCTTGAATGCTGTGGATCATGATAAATAGTAGTAACAAGAAGAGGATGTTCACTATGAAGTGAACCATGTTGAGAAAATAATTAAGGATTGTGTTTTTGAATAATATGAAATTCGTTGGCTTCCTCTCAAGGTCTTATAATTTGGTGGTATATAAAGGAAAAATATGCCGAAATTTGTAACTTTTTTGAGCCTTTTAATTTTAATAATCACAACCTCTTTTGTGTTTTTCCCTCTTTAGACTTCTGTTTTGGAAAGCAAGAAAATATGAAGAGAAAATAAATTATTTTCATAATCATATTACCAAAAAGATTTTGGTCATCTACTTATTTAGGAATATTTTAAGTGAAGGTAAATGCAAATCTAATTAGGACATCTTTATAAGATACCTTTTAATGAAAAATAGTTATGTTACCAAATGTGTGTTCTCCATAAGATGATAAAACAATCAGCCAGATTAAGCTAAAAATTCGTGTATGAATCAGCACATATTGAATGACACATTGGAGCGCGGGAGAAAGGAACGTTGGAGTAACGGTAAAGTTGTCTCTGTGTATCCTACACCTCGGAGAAGGGTAGACTGTCTACGTTACACTCCTTTGTATAGGAAAAAATACGACATGACACGTGGCCGCTTAAAGGAAGGACACATGGAATACAAGATGGGGATGGCCACCACACATAGCTATTCTGCTTGTCACCGGAAGGAATAACGATCACAAAAGGAGCATTAAATGCTTTGCGTCTGGTAATATTTAATACATAATATTTTGTAGCATTAAGGATGATGACCCGTTACAAAGAATTTAGCATTTATGTCCAACATTACATATTCATCAATGACCCTCATAATTGATATTAAAGAAGGGCATGATCCTAGGACTTCCTTCCCTAGACATAGATATAAATATGGAGTTTAGGCCATCTCACGTGGCAGGATCATGTTATGTCGAAACTAAAGCAGGCGCTATCATGTGCTTCAAATAATGCGAACGGGCGAGATCTAGTTCCTCCCGAGGTTCGACAACAACACTCCCAAGGGCGAAGTTGCTCCGATGGGGCCGGGGGAGAAGATCCGGCCTCAACAACAATAACCAACTATTTAAGGAGGAACTTTTACGGTTCATGAAGGAAGTAAACGCTCGTATGGATCAAATCTCGGGTGCACCACCAGTATTGGAAGGCCCGAACTCGAAGAAGTATATTCAATTACAATACAAGCCGAGTGTTGCCCCAGAATTGATCTCGAAGAGATTCAAGATGCCCGAAGTGCTGAAGTATGATGAATTTCATATCCACGGGAGCACATTACCACTTACAGAACAACGGTGAATGGAAATGATTTGGCTCCTCACAAAATTGAGTCCGTGTTGCTGAAGAAATTTTGTGAGACTCTCACGAGGGGAGTTTTGACGTGGTATTAATTATTTCCCGAGCATTCCATTGATTCCTTTGAGATGTTCGCAAATTCTCTCAAAAGGTTTAAATCCAAGAAGTTCGGACGCTTCCGGTAAGTTGAAGGAAAGTCTGCTCGAGTTTCAAGCGACGACTTAGGCGGATGTCCACAACCGGTACCAGTCAAAAATAAGGATCGAGGATGACCAATTTGGCTTTCCATTGTCGACCAAAGGACGAGAGAAGAACAGAGAAAAAATGAAAGATGATATTAACACGGATAGACGGTCTTCGAAGGGCCATTTTTTGCCCTACGAGCGGACTAGTTCATCATTGGCAGAAGGAACGATCATGGCCGGAATAACAGAGCGCTGCTGGATAGAGAAATCTCGGAGTCGCGAAATTCTTCTTACCCAAAGTTGTCGGAGTATAACTTTGACGTCAGTGTGGTGGAGTTTGTATCAGCCATGTGAAATATCAACGAGGCACTATTCCCAAGACCTATGAAATTTAATCCAAGCCAAAGAGATCCCAAACGACCGCTAGACAGGGGACTACCTACACTTCCGGGAAGCAGTAGAAACACTGTTGAAGAATGTCACCTTAGAGAATTATTGAGTGACCAAGCTAAAAACAATTATGGTCGGAACAAGGGAAACACAGAAACCATGAAAGCAGGAGGGGAACCGCCACGCCAAATGTTCAATATGATCTTCGAAGGGAATAAAATCAACGGGGTGACCTTTTCAGCAACGAAGAAAACAAAAGTATCAATAACATATAATAAAAGGCTCCGGGAAGACGATATCACATTCACGGACAAAGATGTACATGAATTATTGCTACCTCACAATGACGCACTGTAATTTTTTAATTTTGTTAGATTTTAAAATTAAAAATGTTTTAGTAAATCCAGGATGTTAAGCTAACATCATATAATGGAGAGTGCTGGACCAAGCTAAACTCACCAGAATCATTATTCCGGCAAAAAAACTCCTCGTCGGATTCAACCTCGTAAGCGTGACAACCCGGGGTAAAATATTGGCTGCTCAAGAAAGGCGAGGGAGTAATGAAGACGACTCTCTTAAAAGTGGTAGACAGAGACATGTGGTATAACATCTTCCTGGGAAGACCATGGCTACACAGATGAAAGTTGTGCCTTCAACATATCAACAACTGTTGAAGTTTCCAACACCCGAGGGGATCAAACAGATAAGGGTTGGTCAACAAGAGACATAGCAATTACTGGGACTGACTCCTGCCCATAAACTAGAGGAAATCAACCCGGGGAAAGAGGATTTGGAACAATACCAGGTACCAAGGTATTTTCAAGTACTAGAAGAGACGGACAAGACAAAGTCCACGGCAAAAGAACTGGAGCAGGTTGGGTTGTTCGAAAGGAAATTCCATTTGGGAACAGGACTACACTCGGAGAACAAGTTTTCTATTGAATTGCTTAGAAATAATGTTGATGGTTTTGCATGGTCGCACGAGGATATGACACGAATCCCGATGGAGATAGCCGTACACAAGTTAAGCTTGGATCCCAACATACCTCCGATAACGCAAATGAAGCGCCCTATTGCTGAAGCAAGTAATAAATTCGTCAAATAAGAGGTAACCCGTTTACTTAAAATAGTTCAATCCAAGAGGTAAGATATTGGGAATGGCTAGCCAATATAGTAGTAGTTCCTAAGAAAAATAATAAATTTCGCATGTGCGTAGATTAGAAGAATCTTAATAAGTCATGCTCAAAAGACTCATTCTCATTTCCAAATATCGATCAAATGATTGATGCTACGGCAGGACACGAGTTAATGAGATTCCTCAATGCTTATTATGGGTACAATCAAATCAAGATGAATCCAGAAGCTCAGGAAAAGACTTCATTTATACCGAATTTTGGTATATATTGTTACAATGTGATTCCTTTTGGGCTAAAAAATGCCGGAGCCACTTATCAACGGCTCGTGAATAAGATGTTCAAAAAATGAATAGGAAAGACTATAGAAGTGTATATAGATGATATGCTCCTTAATGCTTTGAATGCAAGTGACCACATGAAGCATTTGAAAGAAACATTCGACATTCTGAGGGAGAATAATATGAAGCTTTACCGCGACAAGTGTGCATTCGGGGTTAGTTCGGGTAAGTTCTTAGGATTCCTAGTCTCACGAAGGGGAATTGAGTAAATACAGACAAAATCAAGGCCATAGAGGACATCCTGGATCAATTGTCTAACGTAAAATAAGTCCAGAGGCTCATAGGGAGATTGGCAGCATTGAGGAGGTTCATTTGCCGTTCATCCAAATAATGTTATCTCTTCTTCGGACTACTCAAAAAGAAAAACAATTTCGAATGGACATCGAAGTGTCAAGAAGCCTTGAAGCAGTTGAAGAAATACTTGTCAAGCCCTCTATTGCTCTCAAAACCAAAAGAAGGTGAAACGTTGCTAGTCTACCTCGTGGTTTCAGAAGTTGCATAAGTGTAGTTTTAGTCCGAGAGGACAAAAGGTACATTATCTCCATTTATTTCATTAGTAAAATTTTAACAGGAGTAGAAACTAGCTACCCACATATGGAAAAGCTGTCTTTAGCTCTCCGGGGCTTGACTCCAAAGTCATCAAAACGAAATGTGATTCGAAGTTGGTGGTATTAGGTATAAGAGATCTTTAATACCAAAGAGGAACGTATGCAACTCTACATGGTAAAGGTTCAGGCTTTACTAGCACGATTCCCGGAGTGGTCGATAACTCATATCTTGAGGGAAAATAATGCGGAAGAAAATGCATTGGCAGAGTTGGGTTCATCAACAGAAATCTAAGGATCGGAATAAGGGACGGTAGTACAACTGATGAATTCAGCCTTGGACACATATGGTTATTATGAGGTTAATTCGACTAGTTTGGTCTGGAATTGGAGAAATGAGATAATCGATTATCTCGTGCATGGAAAGTTGCCCGAAGACCCCAAAGCATCAAGAGTGTTGCGCGCCAAAGATGCACGTTATAGCTTCAAGAAAGGCTAATTGTACAGAAAATCCTTTCAAGGGCCGTTGGTCCGGTGCTCAGGAGCATCAGAAGCTAATTTTGTCACGAGAGAAGTTCACAAAGGGATATGTGGCAACCACTCGGGTGCAAATTCTTTTTTCCTGAGAGTAGTCCGGGCTGGATACTAATGGGCCCGATGGAACAAGATGCTAAATATTTCATACGAAAATGTGATAAGTGCCAATGCTACAAACCACCAGTACATCAACCGGCAGAACCCACACATTCAGTTTTGTCCCTATGGCCGTCCATGAAGTGGGGAATTGAAACAGTCGGACCACTGCCACCGTCTCCTGGAAAGTTAAGGTTTCTTTTAATTTTGAGTGACTATTTTGCTAAATGGGTGGAAGAAGGTCCATGTTAGAAGATCATAGAATGCGAAGTGGATGACTTCATGTGTAAAGATATAGTTTGTAGGTTTGGAATACCGAAAGAGATTGCATGCGACAATGGGTCACAATTTATCAGCGCAAAGGTTACGAAGTTTGTTGAATATTTGAAGATAAAGAGGATCACCTCTTCACCTTATCTTCCAAGTGCAAATGGTCAAGTGGAGTCAACAAACAAAGTGATTATTCAAAACCTCAAGAAAAGGCTGGAAGTAGCTAAAGGCAATTTCCCCAATAAACTACCTGGGGTTTTATGGGACTACCGGACAACGACCAAGTCAAGCACCAGAGAAACCCTTTTTTCCCTTGTGTATAGTGCCGAGGCTTTAATACCTGTGAAAGTAGGGGGACTAACCTTAAGGTATTTCCAAGCGGACGAAGAAACGAACAACGAAGCAATGCTAATCAACTTGGAGCTGCTAGGAATGTAGGGACATGGTGCACGCCAAAATGGAGGCTAAAAAGAAGAGAATATAGCGAAGCGATATTATAATCAAAAAGCCAACCTCCGATATTTAAAAGCAGGAGACGTGGTCTTGAGGAAGGTAACTCAAAACACCCGGGAACTCAACGCGGGCAAGTTAGGCCCAACATGGGAAGGCCCTTACCGGTTTCAGCTAACACTTGGAGAGGATCATACGAGTTGGAGAACCAAAACGGAGACAAGTTTCCCAACAACTGGAATGTGGCTCACCTCAAACGATATTACTGGTAATGAACAACAGTCAAACGGAAAGTATGTGGTGCACTCTTTTTCCCTTCTTTCGGTTTTTGTCCCAATTGTGTTTTTCTCGCAAGGTTTTTAACGAGGAAGCGACACAAAGCATGCTACAAAGGCAACAATGATAATATCTTTGATAAAAATGAGAACAAACAAGTTTCCTCTCGGGGAGGATTAGATAATCTTTGCTTCGATAGCATATTCCCACCGAGAAGCTATGTTTCCTACTGAATAGAGGTTACACAATAGTTCACGAGCACAAGCACAAACCCCATGACGACTGTTAGGTATTATTTTTTTCTATAGCATGGGTTCCTAATGAGAAACAAAATATGTTGCCAAGTAAAGGATTACCTAGCAATTCATTGGCAGGATCATCAAAGATACAAGACTTCTAGTGTTCCAATGTGCATTCTTCGCATTCGAACACTGCTGGGGGAGGGGGGGGGGATATGAGGATACGTCAACACTGAATGCCACGAACAAAAATCTGGAACATAATACATCATCGGGACTGGGGACTACGCAGCCAGACCCGTAAAAACAAGTTGTACAAGATAGCCACAAGTCATGGCAATTTATTTTCTGCATAGCAAAATGCTTCTGTACTTTTGAAAATATAAGGAATTAAATGAAATGCAATCCTTTTGTTTATGTCTTGTTTTTTGGTCTGAACAATGAGTTAAATTTTCCATTTGAAAGTTAAACAAGTACTTCAAATGTTATTTCCGTAAGGAACGAGAGACGTCCTCTTCAAGAGCACTGTAAACATAAAAGGGCCCTCTCTTATAAAAATCCTCACGTTGAAGGGTTGGTTCCAAAAGAATCAATGCCCGGAATTTAGAATTCCATCGGGGACAAAATTTACCCGAAGGCACATACGAAAAATATGCAAAAACTAAACTTGCGCAAAGACTCATGGAAACCCTCATGATAAAGGATAGTATTATGAACCAAAATGCTTCTAAGAAAAAACATCCGAGATTAGACATAATAGAGCGCGAACAAAACTACATGTGCAAAATACTTCAGCAAGTATGAAAGTTAAATACTTGCATGAATATTAAAAAGATACTTGATCAAAAAATATGTTTTTATTTACAAGAACGTGCCAAAGGAAATATAAAACGGGAAAAGACAAGTAAAGCTAAACCGCATCATCTCCGGAATTAGGAGGAAGAGAAGTATCCGAATCCCTGGAAGTAATAAATGGTTCCAGATAGCTCAACTTTTCCCTCTGTTTGGTATTGGGCATCATCGCCTTCCGATACCTCTTCATTTCCAAAAACTCAGAACATGAATCAGAAGAACCTGGAGCGTCAGACTGCCGGGAGTCCATTTTTTAAATCCAACTCAAGCTCTTTGGCCTTAGAAATTTCGGCATCAATATTGATGATACCAATATTGGGCTCATCCAAGTTTTTTTCTCGTCATGCTATACATGGAATAAAAAATGTGGGATGTCGCTCGGTGCTTGAGTTCTTCTTTGAATTGGGTAACATCGGCGGAAAGGTTTTACCGAACGGACCTAGCAGATTTGATACTGACGTCGAGCTCACAGACAATGAACTAAAGAACCAATTATGCTCAATAGTTTTCCTGTACTTCTTTTCCAACTAGGAATGTTTCGCTCCCACAATAGAAACCTTTTCATTTTTGGAGTTCAAAGTTGGCTCAAAATTAATCACTCTATCAGCAGAGGAAACCTTAGGATTGGCTGCAGCAAGAACGACGTTCTCGACTTCTTCCCATATAGCCTTGGCCTCATTAAATCTAACCTTCAGTGGCCAATTTCTTGGCTAAGGTACCACTTCTTGCTCGTTTTGCTGCAAACTGGTCTCCAAAACAACAACCTCGGTAGCCTTGGTTTCCACTTTCAAGAGGCGGAGAACATGATCTCATCCAAATCACACCTCAAATCAAGGATATGAAAGGATTGATTACAATAATAGTAACCCAACAAAGAGTCACGGTCAAATCCACAAAGAGCTATATATGGGAGTTATGAGTATATATTGTAGTACGTGAGTTTGAACTACTGATAACTAGGGATTTTGGCCTATTGTTTGATCTCTTTTGCTTAGGTTTTGGGGTCAAAAATGCGTAAAGGTATTCCTTAAAACTAACTTAATGTGCTTGTTTGCCGGGTTTGGTCGAAATGAGGCAAAGAAGCCAAAATGAACTCATGAAGGATTCAAACTTGCACAAACCCAAGCTGGAAACTGGAGCGCGTACAACGGTAGAAAAACACGGCTGTGTAAGGAACACCGCCGAGGTGGCCATAATTACGCGGTCCGCGAATATGAGGTCCAGTGAAGCTGTTTTGGGAACATGATTGACCGCTTACCGCGATGGAAAAGTGCGGCCGCGAAATCTTTGGCGCGGCTGCGATGGGATTTTCATTGCGAGCGGTGTTCGAAATTCAGAGGCTTTACAAATTAGGCTTAACTAAAGAACGCGGTCCGTGTCCAAATTACGCGGCTACGAGTTGCTATGCAGACGCGGTCACAATTCCGTTGAGAGCATCGATTGAAGTTCAGAGACCCTGCAACTTGAGCTTACCAGAAGAACACGGTCCACGTCCAAAATACGCGGCCACGATGGAAGATTATAGGGACGCGACTGAAATTATGCGATCCACGAAACCAATTCCAACCCAAGCCCAGAATTGAAGAAACACGGAAAAAGCTCAAGCACAGACGCAGTCAGATTTACGCGTCCGTGAATTCTCCGAGGGGGCATTTTTGTCCAGAATTTTCAGCTGTGTATTAATAGACCTTTTGACAGTTTTAGGTTGAGTTTTGTTTTAGGGAGCATGTGAACGGCTGAACTTTACCTTTTTGAGTAATTTTAGAGTAGATTTATCTTCTATCTTTAGATTTTCATCTTGTATTTGAATATTATGGCTTATATTTCATTTTTATCTTTGATTTCTACCATTATCATGAGTAGCTAGACCCCATATCTAGGGTTGTGACCCAACCCTAGTGTGAGTATTTAATGGGTCTTGAATTTTAGAGCTTAATTGTTTATGGGTTAGTGATATTTAGCTTATTTCATGCTTTAATTGTAGAATTGGTGGTTGCAAACACTAATTCGTGCCTTTATGACTTAGGATCTTCTTGAGAAAGACGGACTAAGTCTAGGAAAAGTAGGATAACAAGGAATTGGGGTGAATTCAAGAGATTGGTAGCCCCAATTAAGGGGTTTAACCTAGAGATAGTAATACCCGACTTGAGCCAAATACGCTTGTGTTTCATGAACACCCATTTGGGCTTGAGAAATCCAGATCGGGGAAAGTCACTCAAATTACCGAGAGATATAGAGTGAAAACTTATGTGTGATGGTTATATTACGACCCCAATTATAACAAGCTTTTTCTATATTCTCGACCCCATTAGATATCCACCTAGGCGGAAGTCACTTCCCTAGTGCCTTTTATCACTTGAAAAAAAATGCTCACAAAAATATTGCACTTAGACTACTCTTTTTCATTCAATAGTATAAACATTAGAATAGAAACAATCACAAACATGTTTAGAAGTTCAATTAGAAACAACACGCACATCTGGATTAGTTAGAAACCGAATTCCAAACCAAATTAACTCTTTATGGAAATCGATCCCGACCTCATCAGGTAAAATTGCATCAACCACTCCTCGCTACTATATAGTGGTGTACGGTGGGAACTGATCAACTATCTTAATATACACATTCAAAAATTGGGTTTGTTTCTATGTATATTTTAAAACTAAGATTGCAAAGCTAAGAAATAAAACTAAGAAATTGTTTTTGTTATTTATCAAGTTGAAAAATGCCTAGGGTTATGACCACTAGACCTAGGTTCTTGCCTAATGGGATATAAACCTTAATGCTTGTTTTGTTGATCAGGGTGTATCATATCTATCAACTCTCAATTAAGAAAACCAAAGGCTTATTTTCTACTTAAACATAAAAATAAGGTACTAAATTATGAAGAAGCTACTAATTAAAAAAGAAGTTACTAAATAGAAAAGAAGGTACTTAATAAAACACTAACTAGTAAGAAAAACAAAGATAAATAAGCTATAAGAAAAATCTATCGAAGGGAATACGAATGTACATAATGTGAGAAGATATATACATAGTGAGAGAAGAAAAGAGAGAATATATACAGAATAAAGAAAAATAATAAAATATTGTCATTTAGTACAAACCAATTGTCTTAGAATCATCAAAATAGATCAACCCCCCTCCCCGAATAAAAATAAGCATTGCCCCCAATGCTTAACAAACTAAGAGTAAAGGATGGCTAAGAGTGAAGAAAACTCCCTATGGCTCCTTGGACATCTCTATGTCCATAGCAGCGTCGACCTCAGTCTCATCCAACTGAATCTTATCATCATCAACTCCGAGAGTGACTGGGTTAGTGAACATCTAACGTACTTCCTTGGTAGTGTCAGTAGCAAGGTCTGGCTCCTCAGACTGGCCATCTAGTGCTGTATGTGCTGTATTCTTGGCCTAGATGGTGCATGTCAATCAACATGTCAAAGGAAATGTCTCCGGCTGCTGCAAGCTTGGTACCTGTCTGTGGAGCTTGTCCACTGAGTTCTTTGAGGCCTGGGACTTCCGCATCTTCTTCACTTACTTGCCCAACTCTTCTAATCACCGACCCATGCTGCACCAAAGTAGCCATGATTGTGTTTTGGTTCTCCAAGATCTTCTTCAGAGTTTCTTCAACTGTTAAGGGAATCTAGGGTGTCGGAATGGAGGACTATTCTGCAACAGTACTGGATATGTCAAACAACTTTGTAGTAGCTGTTTGCATCCAGTTGTTGAGGCTCACCAATTTATGGGGGACTCACAACACAGATAGTAGAGTAGTAGGCATCGGCACCGACTTCAAAGCCTAGTTGGATAATAGGGGTTGTTGGAGGCACTCAGGCTGGAGGTGGTGGCATGGCTACTGCACTAGCTGAAGGCTCGGCAGAGGTGGATGGCATGTCAACTATTTTTGCAGCTACCACCGATGGATCATCAGACTAGCCTATGGTAGTAGTCGGCTGACCCTTTTTCTTAGGGTTGTGTGCATCTATGAACAAGTACCACAAGAAGGGATTTTTCGCCTGCACCTTTGTATCAAAATCTCTCGGCTCCACCCTCACATACATAATATATACAATAATGGTGCTGGGATACGGGTAGGAGGTATCAGCTTGCCTGGCGACCACAAATAGGTTGGCCGACATCACGACACCCACTTCGATTGGGTACCCAGCCATGATGGAGGCGACTAGAACTGCCTATGGGATCATAAGTTATGTCTCATTATGACTCGAGTCTAGCCGGTTGCATACATATAATTGCTATTTGATTTCCGCATAGATTTGCACACGTGGAACATCACGTTTTCATCACCCACTCCGAAAGTGAGTTCTCCTGCTTCCACATCAACAAGAGCCTCCCTCATAGCAAGGAAAGGTCTTCCACGAATAATCGGTACCTCATAAACCATTTAACAATCAAGAATAACAAAATCTGATGGATGAATGAGTTTATCAACATGAATAAATACGTCTTCAATCACTCCTAACAGTCTCTTCATGGTACAATCGGCCATTTGTAATCTCATAGATGTGGGTCTTGTTTTCCCAATTCCCAAAGTCAATAAAATGGAATAGGGCATCAAATTGATACTTGACCCAAGATCACAAAGAGCTTTAGCAAAATCAGTACTTCCAATGGTACAAGGGATTGTAAAAGCACCGGGATCTTCCAATTTAGGAGCCATAGAACGCACAATTTCACTCACTTGATGAGTGACTTTGATAGTTTCAAAATTCATCTACCACTTCTTTGTCTCCAAATCTTTCATAGCTTTGCATAACCGGGCATTTGTTCCAAGTCTTCGACTAATGGCACATTTATTGAGAGATTCTTCATCACATCAATTAACTTTTTGAATTGATTCTCGCCATTTTTCTGGGCAAGCTTTTGAGGATATGGAGGAGGAGGCTTACGCAATGGTGCCTTATCCTTTTGCACTACCGATTCTAGTATGTCAATAACATGATCCCTAGACAGGCTCACTTCCTCTTGAGTCTCTTCCACATTATCATCAATATCAATCCTCACTTCATCATTTGTTTGCACCACATTGTTCATGATCTCTTATTCTTCTACCACTTGCTCATCATCCACAAGATGCCTTTGACTCGAGGTGGGTGCATTCCGACCTCTTCCACTTCTTGTAGTTACAGCCATGGCATGCCCCATGTTGTTCCCACCCTTTGGGTTCACCATCGCGTCACTTGGTAGTGCCCTCTTAGGACGAGAATTTAGAGCTTGAGAGATTTTCCCCATTTGTACGTCTAAGTTGTGGATCGATGTGTTGTGTGAAGCAAGTTGGGCATCGAAATCGGTATTCTTCTCTGTCATATGATCTAACATGTTCTCAATACGTCCCATTACATTGTTGGAAGAACTAGGACCTTGGGAAGGATAAGGAGGTGGGTTTCTCTGTTGTTGATACATCGGGGTGGTTTGTAAACCTGCCCATGATTTCCTTGATTATTACTCCATCCGCCTTGATTGTTGCCTCCCCAATTGCCTTGGTTCTTTTTTTTATGCCAGTTCTGTTGATCATTGCCTCCACTCCACTTTCATTGATTGTTGTTTTTATTCCAATTACTTTGATTATTTCCACCACTCCAATTACATTGGTTGTGATAATTTCAATTGCCTTGATTATTTTGAGGTCGGCATTATTGTTGTCTATGGCCTTGGAAGTTCTTTCTTTGCCTTTGAAAGTTTTCCACATACTGGACCTCTTCTTCTTGGTCATTGTAAGAGTCATCTTGATGAAATCCACTATCATCTTGCACAAAATTGCCCACTCTTTGTTGCACTTGTGGACCCCTTGTTCTCCATTTGTTCACCATCATACTTACTACCTCCATTGCATTGACTTGCCTTGGGTTTTGCACTTGTTGAAGTTAATCCTTTTCCAATTGGTTCATGGTGGTAGTCAATTTGGCTATCGCTTTCCCATGTTCATGCAACTCTTTGTGAAGGAGAATCACATTGGGTTAACCTTGTGGAACAATAGCCAAGGATTGCCACGCTGACGAAGTATCCGCCATCTCATCCAGAATATCATACGCCTCTACATTAGGCGTAGTCATCAAGTTTCCACCGGCAAGTTGATTCACTACACATTGGTTGGTTGTATTGATCCACTGATACAAAGTTTTGTGGAATCATCTTCTCCGTCATATCGTTGTTGGGACACTCTTTAACAATTTTTCTATTACGTTCCCATATCTCGTGTTGCGGTTCATTGATGTTATATGTTCATCCCGAAGTATAGCCATGTGCCTGGGAGATAAGTACTTAGATATAAATTTATCCGCCAATTCATCCCAAGTATGAATGGAATGGGTTGGAAAACGTTCCAACCAATCTAAAGCTTTCCCCGTAGAGAGATAAGGGAAAAAGCCTTAGCCTCAAAGAATCCTCGGAGACATTTATTTGTTTACTCCCCCAACACATATCTACGAACCCTTTCAAATGTTTGTATGCATTTTGACCTGGTGCACCGGTGAAGAACCCTCGTTGCTAGAGCAAAGTGATCACCACGTTGGTTATTTGAATGTTGCCCGCCCTAATATGGGGAGGGACTATTGCACTTGCATACCCTTCATTCGACATCACCCTGTGTGGATCCACTCATGATGGAGGTGGGGGTGGAGCGGCTGCATTGCCATGAGGCACTCGACCTCGTCTATTGGCTTGAGGTTCAAGAGGGACCGCATCCATTTTATCATCCTCAATGTCCACATCCACCAAAGAAATATTTTGGAGCTCATTGTTGGCCATGATTGTACCTATAATTTCTCAACACGTTAGTAACAAGGAAGGAAAAGAATATTCCCGAAACACACCTAAATATATAGCTATACCGTTTCCACTCCCCATCAACGGTGCCAAAAATTGATCTCGTCCAATTCACACCTCAAATCAAAGATATAAAAAGTCGATTGCGATAATAGTAACCCAACAAAGAGTCGGGATTGAATCTACATGGGTCTATATATGGATTAGGAGTATATATTGTAGTACGTGTTTGTTTCTATGTCTATTTTAAAACTAAGATCGCAAAGTTCAGAAATAAAACTAAGAAATTGTTGTAAAAAGCCTAGGTCTATGACCCTCACATAGATGTTTGCCTAATGGGATGTGAACCTCAATGCTTGTTTCGTTGATCATGGTGTATTATAGCGATCAACTTTCAATTACCCACTCAATACCTCTCGGTCAGAGAATTATTTTTCTTGATTTGGCTTTCTCAAGTCCAAATGGGTATTACATAAAACGATTGATTAAAGATTAATTCGGGTTCTCTAGGTTGAACCCTTTAATTGGGTTATTCAATCTCTCGATTGACCCGATTTCTTATTAGCCAATTTTTCCTAGACTAAGTCTCTCTTTCACAAGTAGAGACCAAGTGAAATAAGCATTAACTAATGTCTGGAACCATTAATTCCACAAATTAAAGCATGAACAAGAATAAATCAAAAAACACTCAATCATAAACAATCACTAAATTAGATACCCATGAGGTTTACACACTAGGGTTGGGTCACAACCCTAGTAAGAATCTAGCTACTTATGCTTGAAATTGAAGAAATTGAAGAAGAAATGCTAATTAAACTTATATTTTAAAGTCAAAAAAATAAAATCTATGTAAAAATAGCCCAAAATAAAGAATACTACTAAAAGGGACATCTCTTTCCACAAACAGTTTTCAGGCGTTGTGATGTCCAAAATCTTCTGAACCCACCGGTGCAAGCCTTCTACCGCCGCTGGGATCCATTGAGTCGCTGTAACAAATGAAGGTTGAAGAATCAATAAAAGCATGAAAGAATATTTAGTAAGAAAAGGTTTATTAAAGAGAACTTACGAGAGCGGTTCCAAGCAACCGGAAAGGATGAAGTAGTTATTGGAATAATGTCACTGGTGGCAACTTCAACGAACCGTTCCATCCACCCATAGTCATTTTCATCATCCATGCTAGACAGTGAAGCATAGTGGCCACACTTTCAAAGGCTTATCATTCCCCCACGGTAGATTTTGGGGGAATAGAGATTCATCAGATGAGTTAGGGTTAGCTCCTTTCCTGTTTCTAGGAACAAACGCCGAAGGCAGGCCACCGTCCTCCACACTAAAGGACATAGCTATGCCAAACACACCTGGTAGCCAAGGCAAAACTCCGCAATCAAAGAATCAAACTCTCCGCTCAAAGAAAGCGCATCCGAATTAAATGGATACGTGAAATATATGTAAATCCTTCATTGGGAAGGGTCACTCGCTTCGATAGGTCAGGAGAAATAATGTCCAACTCATGATAGTGGCAGTCCTCCTTCACGGCAGGAGTGCTGGAAGGGCGAATAGAAGAAGGGTACCTACTAACAGCCCAAGTGTGAGGGTTAGCAGTAGGAAATTTCTCTTAAAATCCTTCGAAGTACTAAGACTTTTTGGGATGATGGAACCTACTGTAGGAGGAACAAAATCCATGGTATTATTCTTGCCCTTTGAAGAACCAACAAGTTTTGAAAAGGAAGCCATTGGAATAGAGGGAAGGAAAATTTCTAGTTCGAAGAAGATCACAAAAACGTTGGAAATAAAGATGCAAATTAGAAGTTTGAGAGATTATAGAGTACATAAGAGAAGGATGATGCTTATAAACAATTTTTGGCTGCTAAATTCATGGCCAAGATTACCTAGATAATCGATAAAAGCTGTGTTGAAACGTGGTATGGCGGGTGTTCGGGGCATCAAAGGGAGTTATAGTAGTTCCCGCTAAAAAGGTGCTTTGTACCAACTTCCTAGTAACTCAAGATTCTATCACCGGAAAGCAGGGGGGCTATCTTCATAGGCAAAACCACGACATGACTTGTGCCTGCTTAAAGGAAGGACACGTGGAACACAAGATCGGGATAGCCACCAAACATAGATATTCTTCTTGTCACCGGAAGGAATAAAGATAATAAAAGGATAATTAAATGCTTTGTGTCGGGTAACATTTAATACAAAATATTTTGCAGCATTAAGGATGATAGCCCGTTACGAAGAAGTTAGCATTTATGTCCAACTTTACATATTCATCAATGGCCATCATAATTGACATTAAACAAGGACATGATCCTAGGACTCCCTAACTTAGACATAACTATAAATGGGGAGCTCAATTATCATTGTAAAGGACACGAATTTTTTGGCTAACTTACACTACATTATATACAGCATTTTAATACAATTATACTCTCTCGCTTTTTATCTGATCATTGTTGTGCCCGGAAACCCAGTTCCAGTACTCATTAGCTCAATTTTTTTGAGTTTTGTCAGGTTTCGAGGTGCGGGCCCAAGTTTGACAATTTCGTTAACTTTGGGCTTTTGATTAAAGATTCGACCTTTATTGATTGAGTTTGTTTCCTTTGGCATTCTTTGGTGTACTTGATTTTATTTTGGCTAGTTTCGAGCCGTTTGAAGGTTGGTACGCGTGGGATGGCATTTCTAGAGTATTGTTTGGCGTGCTCGGCATTGGATTCAGCTTGTTCGAGGTAGCACTTCTAAACTTGGATCTGAGGGTTTGAATCCCTAAACATAAGTGTTATGTGTTTGGTGTTGACGTGGCGCACATGCTAGGTGATGGGCATGTGGGCGTGCACTATGTGAATTATGACTCGATTGATTATGTATACTGTGTAGTTACCTAATCTTATTTCCATTCTTGAAATTTCTACGTGTTAAATAATTAAGCTGCAAATCATGTTAGAAATCATGTTTAGTCTATATTCTTATTCTATTGGGACCAACTGAGGTCATATCTACAGTTGAGTAATTTGTTTAAATTGCAGTTTCATTCTTAGTTATATTCATTCATTCACATATCATATCTTAGTCTCTGCTATTCTTTGTTGTCACATCATGTTATCATTGTTTGGGCTGATTGGAATGAGATTGTGAGTCCGAGAGGCTGGAGAGATTAATGAATGAGTTGGGGTCTGAGATCTATGCGGTGAGAGATATTATGGATCAGGTTGTACATCGCAGCCAGTCAGATTGGCTTTATATATATTATTATTTTATGGATCGGGTTGTACGCTGCGACAGGACTTATAGGCTTATTATTATTGATGGGATCAGGATGCACGCTTCAACATGATTTATTGATTCATGATAGGATCGGGATGCATGTTGCAGTAGGTAATGTTGGCTTATATTAGTGTTTGAGCAGGATCCGCCCCTCCAAAGTCTGACATACAAGTAGTGAGCGTAGGTACCGTACAATGCTGAGTGATTGAGCGCGATTAGTGAGAGCGCAAGACTATGAGATTGAGTACTCTAAGAGTGTGATTAAATGAGTTCATCACTGTGATGCATTGAATTTGACATGCACACTTGACATACATGCATATAGATGCATTTTCTCATGCTACACGATTTTGTGACATTCATGATTTCACATACACATTGACATGTATGCATTAGATTTACTTTCCTCATGCTATCTTAGAATGAAATATCTTATAGGTTGTTGAAACTTTCTGGGAAAAATCATAGTTTTCTGATTTTACTCGTATTTTGGTGATTTCGGTTAAAGACTTGGGTTTTACTATTACACCTGAAAAGCATACCTATTTTTCATAACTATGAATGAGGTGAGCATCGTATCTTTGAATATTACTTGTATTGTTTTCATTAAATTGTTGTTAGTTGTTCTTGGCTGTTGGTGTTCGACTATAACCATTGTCCAAGCTCGTCACTACTTTCTACCTAAGGTTAGGTTTGTTACTTATTGAGTAAATGGGATCAGAGCTACTCATACTACACTTCTGCGCCTTGTGTGCAGATTTTAGAGCTGATATTGCTGTGTATGGAGGAAGATGGTTGTGAAGATGAACCTACATTTTTGGTGATAGTTGCCTCTTGTTCATGGTAGCTTTTGATTTATAAAAACCTGTATATGTACATTTTGTAACGACCCGACCGGTTGTTTTGAGCATTTTTACTTCGTCCGGTAGTTTGAGGGCACGAGTAACTATGCATGATGTATTATGAATTATGTGAATCGTCGGTTTTGGTTTTCAGGTTGTTCGAAATTGATTTGGAAGAGTGGACTTCATGACGGATGCTTTAAGTTGGAAGAGTTGGCCAAGTTTGACTTTAGTGTATTCGACCCCGTATCGCAGTTTTGATGGGTTCATTAAGTCCGAATGGTGAGTTTGGACTTGGGCATATGGTAACATTAGCAATTTGGAGTTTTGGAGTGATCAGTCATTACCGGAAGTTGACTTTGGTGGTATCGAGTTTGGATTTTTTTTCCCGGTGTTGGAATATATTCGTTGTGTCATTTGAAACTTGTGTGCAAAATTTGAGGTCACTCCGAGTTGATTTGATATGGTTCGGCACGAATTTTGGAAGTTGAAAGTTCAAAAGCTTATTAAGTTTTATTTGAGGTAAGATTCAAGGTTTTTATGTTGTTTGATGTGATTTGAAGCTTCGAATAATTTCGTATCATTTTTTAATACTTTTTGGTATGATTTAATGGGGTCTCGAGGGGCTCTAGTATGTTTTGGATCATTGGTTGAGAAACTAGTTAAGTTAAGGATTTGGAGTTTGACCATGGTCAATATCGGGTTAAGATGACCTCTTTTCGGTGTTGAGTGTGCGAGCATGTTTGTAGCGTATTTTATGACTGGAACGCTTATATGGTTTTTGTTCGGGATGTTCCGGATGAGTTTTGGGTGCTAAAATAAAAAATAATTTGTTGCTGATTTTCTGGTGTAAAATAATTACGAAAATGTCATTTTTATAGCATATGTTTCCAAACATGATTTCAAACTTCAAAACATCACATCTCCCTCATTTTAAGGACAAATTAGGTGATTCAAAATTCTAACTTGACTGAAATTTCAAAAGGAATCTAATAGAGGCATCAAAAGTGAGTTTTAAAATTATTTGGGGCATAAAACGAGGCAGAACAGTTGGACAAAAAATATTTAATATCGATGGTTTGTTCATTTGGTCATATTTTGAGTTGGGGAGCTCGGATTTGGGCAATGTTTTTGGCGATGTTCACCATATAAATTGGGGTAAGTGTTCTCTACTAGGTTTTGGTTATATTCTGTGAATTTTATTTTTGGCTTTGGTAATTGGATTGTGAATTTTAAAGAGAAAATTGGGGGGTTTTCACCAAAGTTTCATAGAGTGGATTTTTGAGTTTTGAACATCAATTCAGGGTTGGATTTGGTTGAAACTAGTAAAGTTGGACTCGTAATTGTATGAATTATCGGATTTTGTAAGTTGCATCGGATTTCGAGGCACGGGCTTGGGTTTGAAATTTTGGTCAATTTTGAGAATTTGATTAAAGATTAGACCTTTATCGATGGGTTTTGTTCCCATTAGCATTATTTGATGAATTTTGATTTCTTTTGTCTGGTTTCGAGCCATTCAGAGGTCGGTACGTGCGAGATGGCATTTTAGAACATCGTTTGGCGTGCTCGACATTGGATTTGGCTTTTTCAAGGTAAGTAACACATCTAAACTTGGTGCTTAGGGTATGAAACCCCTAATTGAGTGTTATGTGAGTGATGTTGAGGTGACACATATGTTAGGTGATGGGCTGTGGGCATGCACCGTGTGAATTGTGATTTAGTCGATTCCATGGAACTGTGTATCTATCTTCTCTAGATATTTTCACTATACTCTAAGTGTTAGAACACCTGAGTTGTAATTCATGCTAGAAATCATCTTAGGCATATGTTGGTATTATTGGGACCCGCTAAGGTTATTTCTGTTGTTGAAATATGTTTAAATTGAAGTTCCGTACTCGGTCATATTTAATCATTGCATATCATATCTTTGCTCTGTTGTTATTTATTGAAACATCATATCATCATTTTTGGGCTACTTTCATGACATTGTGAGCCCGGAGACTGGAGAGTTTGATGACTGAGTGAGGCCGAGTGCTTGATTGTGAGTGATATTTAGGTGATAGGGATTCACGTTGCATCATGCTTTATTGATCTATCCCTGGATCTGGCTTATAATAGCTCTTGGGCTGAAGCAGCCCCTCCATAGTCTGTACATATCCCTAGTGAGTGCAATTAATTTATATTGAGGGATGGATCTTCCCTGGGCATAGATTTTTGCCGAATCATTTATATTCGGGATAGATCTTCCCCCGGACTGGATGTTGGTCGTTGTAACGACCCGAACGGTCATTCCGAAAGTAATATCCCTATTTCCCCCATTTATGCTTCATTATATCTGGTTCAACTTCATTATGTTGTGTTAGATTGGTTGGCTCGGGTTCAGAGCAACTTTTGGGGAGAAATGAGACACGTAGTCTCTTAACTTGGTTCAATAATGAAAAAGTCAACCGAAAGTTGACCTATTGGTAAACGACCTCAGAATATATATTTATGGTTCATATAGCTTTGTTAGGTGATTTGGGACTTAGGAGTGTGTTCGGAATGTGGTTTTGATGTCCGGTGTAGAATTAGGCTTGAATTGGCGAAAGTTAGTTTTTGGCAATTTCAGGTCGGCAGTTACAAATAGGCTATCGGGGTCGGAAAGGAATTTTGAAAGTTGGAGCAGGTTCATAATTTCATTTTGGATATGTGTGCAAATTTTCAGGTTAATCAGATGTATTTTGGATGGTTTCGGCATCCTTGGTGAAATTTAGAAGTTTCAAAGTTCATAGGCTTGAATTTGATGTGATTTTGGTGTTTTTGCGTTGTTTTTGGTGTTTTCAAGGCTTGAATAAGGTTATGGGACTTGTTGGTATTTTTGGTTGGGGCCCCGAGGGGCTCGGGATTGATTGCGGATGGTTAACAGAGGTTTGGGCTTGCAAATTTGGAGCAAAGCTGTTGCTGGTGCCACTTTACTGGTGTGACCGCACCTGTGGATGGGGAACCGCAGGTGCGGGCTCGCAGAAGTGGAAAGGGATCCGCAGATGCAGAATTTGGGCAGCTCAGTGAGGGGCCGCAGATGCGGACGAGGGACCGCACCTACGGAGTCGCAGGTGCGGAATTTGGACTTTGAGTGACTTTTCGCAGATGCGCACCTGGGACCTCAAGAGCGGGACCGCAAGTGCGGTTTAACTGGGCAGGAAGTATAATTATGTGCCTCCGTGAATTTTTGGCATTTCTCATCATTTTTTCTTGCGGATTGAGTCATTTTGAGAGAAATTTGGAGAAAGATTTCGAGGGTCTTCTGTGGAGATAAGTTTCTCGGACTAAAAACTCGATTCTATGTTATTATGTGATGGATTAGGCTTGAAATTAGTTGGATTTAAACCCAAAGTTGGGGAAGTTAGGGCTTGAGGAAATGGGACTTTAATTGAGTAATTGAAGGGGCTATTGTGGTTCGATTTTGATGCGTTTTATATGTGTAGAATCGGGAAAGGATAAGGGTTCTTGTGATGTGAGTTTTATCAAATTTTGAGACGTGGGCCCGGGGCTCGGGTTTGGCAATTTCAGGAATTGTGCCTAAAATTGATAGTTTTCGATTGGGCCTTGTTCGTGTAGCGTATATTGATGATGTTAATATGGTTTTGGTTAGATTCAGAGCGATCGGGAGCCAATTGAAGGGGCAAGAGCATCACAGATTAGTATTTGAGCCAGGTTGAGGCAAGTAATGACTGTAAATTTTTTTCCGAGGGTAAGAAATCCCGGACTTCATATTTTCTCACTATTTTTAGAGTGGCACACATGCCGGATGACAAGTGTGTGGCGTGCACTGATTTTTGGATTTGGACTTGGTCCTTTCTGCGGAAACTATTGAGTTGCGTATTTTACTCTAAATCATATGTTAAATTGTGTTCTAAAACTATTGCTCTATTTGGGCTGTAAGCTATGTTTGGGGCCTTGCGCCGACTTGTTTAGACCCCTTGGGGTCTTTTCATTGCTACTTCCTCACTGTGTTGACTTATGATTTACACCCAGTCATGTTATGTTTAACTGATTTCGAAACTCAGCCTTATTTACACAAATTCGAGATATAAAATGATGTTTTTGGGTCGAGTACCCCGTTTTACTGATACTCCCGAGGGGCTTTTGAGAGTTGCTGCCTGAGTGAGGTCGAGGGACTGATTGTGAGGATATAATATGCCACCAGGTGGCTTGATATTAGCGCTTGGGCTAAAGGAGCCCCTCCGGAATCTGTGCACACCCCCATTGAGTCCAGGTACCTACTGAGTGTGAGTGCCGAGTGCCGAGTGACGAGTGATTGGGAGGTATGCGTGACTGTTAGGTTTCCCAAGGGGCTGATTATGAGTGACTGTGAGGTATGCCCGAGGAGCTGATTCTTATTGATGTTAGACCCGAGGGGCAGTTCCCGATACATGTTTTTGCTCGAGGGGCTACTTATGAAATATGTTTTGCCCGAGGGGCTTTTTATGATTTTTATCATTTTTAGACTAAACTTCTTGAAAGTTATGTTGAAACTATTGGCAAGTATATTTCCAAATGTTTTTTTACTGAAATCGGCTTTTAAGCGTGATGATTTAACGTATACACTGTTGGAAAGAAAGGCTGTGCTTATTGTGAAATGATTATTTTATTTTATGTGTTTCTTACTTCTCAGACCTGATTTATAGTCATTACTACTGAGTTGGCGTACTCACTTTATTCCCTGCACCTTGTGTGTAGATCCTGGTGTTAGGGCAGAGTCAGTTGTGTATCTGTTCCAGAGACTTCTCAGAGATTTTGCGAGGTAGCTGCACGCGTCCGAAGTCCTGCTCTCTCCTGCTTACTATTATAGAGATTTTTTTAGAGTTGTATATTTTCTGTAGATGCTCCTGACCGGTGACTCTGGGATCTCGGGGGTTGTATCTTATATTCGGTGTAGCTTTATTTGTTTTAAAATTGTTTAATAGAAACCTTTATGGGTTATCAATTTAGTAATGATGTAAATGGTAGATTATTACGGTATGAGTGTGGTTTTAACTGGCCTAGTTCCACGATAGGTGCCATCATGACTGGTTTAGATTTGGGGTCGTGACAGCCATATACAGTACTGAGTGACTGAGCATGTCGAGTGATTGAGCAAGATGGAATGGAAAGTGTGAGACAGTGAGATTGAGTACTCTGAGAGTGTGCGTACAAGAGTTGATCACTGAGATACATTGCATTTGATATGCGTATTTGAGATTCATGCATAGAGATGCATTTCATTTTACTGCCCGATTTTGGTGACATTCATGATTTCACCTGCATATTGACATGTATGCATAAAGATGTCCTTTCATCATGCTATCCGAAAAATGAAATGTCTTATTTATTGTTGAAATTTTTTGGGAAAAATCAAAATTTTACAAACCAACTCATATTTTGGTGATTTCGGTAAATAATTGGGTTTTCACTAATATACTTGAAACATATGCCTACTTTTTCGGAACTGTGAATGAGATGAGCATATTATATTTGAGTATGTTTCTTTTATCATAATTATTATACTGTTATGAGATGTTGTTCACTATTGGTGTTGGACTCCGACCTCTATTCCAGCTCGTCACTACTTTTAACCTAAGGTTTGTTACTTATTGAGTACATGGGGTCGGTTGTACTCATACTACACGTCTTCACCTTGCATGCAGATATTGGATGTTGATGTGGCTGTGTTTGACGGGAGCTGTATTTGAAGATGTACCAACGTTCTGGTTATAGCTGCCTTTTGTTCATGGTAGCTCTAGACTTATGAAGGATTTTTTCATGTATATTTCAAATAGATGATGTACTTTATTTCATATCAACTTTGTAAAATCAAAATCTTAGATGCTCATGATTTGTACCCAGTCTTTGGGGAATTTATAAGATTCGAATAATTTCCTTCACTTAATTGTCTTATTAAATTTCATTGGAATTATTTGGTTTACCTAGAGGGTTGGGTTAGGTTCCACCAAGACTAGTTGGATTTTGGGTCGTGACATATTTGAAACAGATGGTGTATTTATCTCATACTAGCTTTGTAAACTCTAAATCCTAAAAGCTCATGATTTATACTACCATTCCTTGGGGATTCTTTGTATAATAGTTCAGTTATATTATCATTATTTCCTCCATATATCTCATTTGAAATTGGATTATTGTTAAATTGGCTTACCTAGCAGGTTGGGTTAGGTCCCATCATGACTTGTTGGATTTTGGGTCATGAGAAGTTGGTATTAGAGCCCTTGGTTCATAGGTTCTAGAAGCCATGAGCAAGTGTCTATTAGAGTCTTACAGATTAGTATGATGACGTCCATACCTATCTTCGAGAGGCTACAAGGAACTTAAGATAAACTTCCAATCTTTCTTGCCTTATCGTGCGGCATTGATTCATCTTGAAGCGTAGATCTTTGAATTCCTTCTACTCACTCTTACGCGCATGTGAGCACTCGACATCAGCTGCCAATCAATGATTTTTTGATTCCATAGATGAGGTACGAGATGTGTTTTCTGTGATTTGGTGATGGTCCAGTCTGGGGGACTTGAGGCCCGATTTTGACCACAGCTTAGGATCGATGGTTTTAGTTGTGTGAAATGTTCTTTTGGACTTCTATGTCCAGTGGTGTCTCTATGAGTGGGACTGGTGACTCAGTGAGTGGTTGGATGGCTATATGAGGAGTAGGATGTAGCTCCAGGTGTGTTCAGAATGTGACGAGAAGAATTTTCTTGAGATGTGAAAAGGACTATTGGATGCTCGATTTCTATGGATGTGTCATATAGTATTGAGTTATGAAGGTTTTTGAGAGATTCTTTTGTGTTATTTGATTTGTGGAACAAAGTAGATTTTCATGTCTTATTGATGAGTTCAGACTCATGAAGGTAAGTGATTGCGTAGTAGTTGTGGTTGTGAAAGGGCATAGAGAGATATCAGTTTGAGCCTAAGTATGTGGGTTATTACCTATGGGGTAATCAAAGGATGTGTGATCCTTGTGATGTTGTGGGGAGGCTTTTTTTCTATCAGTGGGTATAAGTGTTGCGATTTGAGTTTGGATTGGTTGATGAAGTTTACCTAACCGTCACGAGGATGAATGCGAGCTTGGTAATTGATTTGAGGTATTATATGGTTTGTGCTACATGAGCTTATAAAGTATTTAGTTAAATATCACTACAGTATTATGGCATTAATCGAGTATGGGTGTTGTGAGCTATCGAATGTTTTGTTCTATGGCTTTGATCCAAGTGGGGGAGTCTGGTCTCGTTGATTTGATTACATGGTTATGTGTTGTACTAGTTTAAGTTTGAGGATTATTTTTAATCAGATATGACTTGCATAGGTTGAGATCGAGGATGACTCGAGTAAAGGAATTTCTAGATACGGGTTATACTACACTTTATGGGTATATAGAAATAATGGAATGATTTGAGTTGTTATTCGTGACGGATGTAGTGCACATGCAGTATGAGTTTACTCGGTTGCATTAAGTTGGGATTACTTCTTTGAGTGTTGTTGTGCTAATGTGGCACATATCATTTGGCCCCCTTGGTGGTTCAATTGAGATTCGAGCAGAGTGGATGACTCTCGAGAGGGTTCGAATGTATTCAAGATTTATATGTGGCAATTGAGAATTTTTCGGATTTGTACGAGATTCACATCAGATTGTGTCTGTCACAACCCAAACCAGTGCGCCGCGACGGTCACCCGGTACCTTACTCAACCGAGTACCAATGTAACGTACCTTTTGTATCATTCTATCATAGGTAAATGTATCGAAGTAAGGCATGGGGGATACAAACTTATACATATGACTTACTGGCCTATAAGACCAAAAATGATCACTTGTACACTGAACATAAGCTGACAAGGCTATACAATCTTTCACGTGCACAACATATGTGTACAAGCCTTTAAGAGTATATAACTGTCATAAGACCAGGACAGGGCCCCGACATACCAATAAATACATGTCCCATGCATACTAACCAAATAGGCAACTCCGGAGCAAATGGAGCGCACCAACACCTTCTGCTGAGCTGCTAGCTTACTTGGAGGACTCTCGAATTTTCTATCGGGACCTGCGGGCATGAAATGCAGCGTCCCCAGAAAAAAGGGACGTCAGTACAAATAATGTACCAAGTATATATGGAATGAAAATCAGTAAACAATAGACATGAGGGAAACATAGAGTAAAAGACTTAACATGTATATCTAAATAACTATGTAAAGTATTTAATATTATAATGTCATGCATATGCATATAAATGTCATACCATGCATGGATATATGCGTTCATAACATCATCAAGCCTCTGAGGGCATCCCATCATATCATCTCGGCCACTGTGGGAAAATCATCAACGTATACGACTGATTAGGTGGTGGTGTGTATATAACTCCATAACGAGCTGATTAAATGTATATGTATAAATGAATGCAATGCATCAGAAGTACGTCAATAAAATCTCTCGTAACATCATAAGACCATTATTCCTCTGATTAATATCATGTAATAGACTTTATCAACTTACGTATTTTCTGAGACCCATGAACAGATGATAGAGTAATAGGACACATGGGGAATCAATAACATAAGTATCTCTAGCATTTCTATGAGTAGAGTCATTTATGCAAGTTGTGCATTTTTTCGTTTCATTTGTACCGTATGGATCATGCCAAAAGAAAGAAGGGATAGACTTAATATACCCGAGCCGATTCTTTTGAGAATCCCTCTAACGCCTGTCAATTGCGAAAAAGACATGTAACAACGGATCGAAGTAGGGAAAAATTCATATGATATTTTTTATAAAGATTGTACTGTACTTCCTTAGAATTGCATGTCATGTTCATAATCTCGTATGGAGTTTTGTTGTAGCTTTATCCGCACTGTTGTACTACAAAACTTTTGGCTCCACAAGTAAAGCTCCAAATAACCATGAATGAATATTTGAAAGTGCAAATCTCTATATAGGGTAAAGTATTTTGTTTGGTTAGCTTCTAGGGAGGCTTGCTTTACTAGGAAGACAACAATTCCCTTTTTATTTGTTGTAAGGTTTTCTCGGCAGTTTCATCCATAAGCTTAGCTAGCTTATGTATTTCTCTCTTGAATTGTGTATAATAACCCCTTATCTTGGAGGTTTGTTGGCCCCACTTTGGGGGCCAAAGACTACTCAACATTTTTCCATATTTTATGTGATTTTAGGAGTCACATAGTTGATGTTAGGTGGCTTCCACGTTGGGTTTAACCTTTATCCCATAATTATCCACTTAATTCCTTAATTAATTGTTTAATCTCCCATTAACCAATAATTATCCAATTATCCACATAATTAGGAATTATCTCAAATTACTTAAAATACTACTTGCTTTTAACACACTTTGTACACCTTACTATTATGGTCATGTGGTACCTTGTATTGTACTAGTGCATAAATACGGAGTATTGTAGCTTTGACTGTATTTTATCTCAAAATGACAACCTTCGATGAAATTTATTTTCGTAGATTTTCTTACCCTGTCACCTTCACGAATTTACTCATCACTTGTTTGAAATAGCATAATGCTTATAATTTCAAAATATTCTCATTCCCGAATAGCCGATTAACTTACGACGAAACTTTAACGTACGAAAATGCGGGATGTAACATCTCATTTCCGAGCTTTTATCAATTTACTTATGGCGTACTTCCACGAACGAAAATGTGGGGTGTAACATCATTCCCCCCTTTGAAAATTCTTCCTCGAATGTTGACTAATTCACTTATCATTTTCATAACCTATGTCTTCCAAATACTTTAGTACTCTTCCTGCCGTCTAGGAAACTGTTCTTCGAATAAATCAAAAGTCCAGGGCATTCCACCCTTTAGGACTCTTTCTCACACCATGACTTGTGGTCGGAATCTTTTCAATCTCGTAAGTTTTGCTACCTTCCGTCATGCAGCCCGCACGACTCTGATCTTGGAAGTGCGCTTATGCAAATCTTCTCTCCTTTTTCCTCCGGCTTTTAGAAAATTTCTAGACCTCACATTGTAAGAATATATAGAGCTTGATAAGATGTTCCTCTGGGCATATATGTGTACATTGAAGTTCTTCGCTCGATACTTTGTTGAACTTGTGAATATTGCTATACCTTATTTCACATATCTGTTATCAATCCGTATGACCTTACTGCATCAAGGTAGGTCATATTATTGCCATAATTCTTGTTTTGATCTATCGTTACTAAGGTCTGCTACAAAAATCCAGCTTATTCTCGTTGCTTATCCTATATGTATATGTCCAAGTCTTTTAATGCTTTCTCAAACTGTTCATCTTAAGATTGATGACCTAATCTCATTTCATACTTTGTAACTTTTGTCCATACATTGTTGATTCACCTCAATATTGATCTACCATTTACCGATGATAACTTGAAACTTCTTACATAATCACTAGGTCTTACGTTGCACCGAGGATAATATGAAGTGATTTTCCTGATCCACCCGGGGGCAATACTATACTTCCAGAACTGTATTTCATAGCGTCACAATGTGGTTCACCTTACATGGGTATTTTAATCTTGTACAATTCATGAAATCCCTTTGAATCATCACTCAATAAGTGGCCCAAATGTCATACTTCATTTATCATAATTACACCCTCATTCTACTACTAGGGCAACATTCCATTTCTTTTAAATGCTATTAGTTTTAAACTCCTTTGAGTTCATTCAGGATATACTGAGCTTTCTATAACTTAGGGAAACCATCAGTTCTCTTGTTTTCATGGGTTTAATCCTAAGGACTTATCCATTCTCATCACCTTCTCACTCGCCCTTTCTCATCCTTACTCCTATCGTCCTAAAACCTTGTCGCTTTACCATACTCTAGCTTGCGACCTACACATATTCATTTATACTATTCACAACCTTTCGTCAACTTACTTGCACCATAGATTTCTTTATGTTATTTTGGAACATTAAGCTAAACATCACATCGTCTCTAATTCTCCTTTACTCTCTTAGCTAGTCCTCTTGATACGTAGAAACTAAGGTTGGAAGATATGCCGCTGACGATGCCACTATCATTCCTGGATATTGATTCCTCGTGCTTCTAGCCTTCTATCCAAAGTATGGACTATTCAAAACCTTCTACATTTGAGTATCTCACATGTTTTTCACCTTTACCTTGCTTACCTAAAAGTCTCGCATCACATCTTCTATCTCTTTCATGAGCTCCCTTCCACATAGGTATAATATTTGCACCTTTTTACCTTATTCGGTGAGAGCCTTATACTGACTTCTTATGAGGTTGGTACTCTTCTAAGTGGCTTTATCATAGAGCCGTTGTAAAATATAATTGTCTCTCTTATACATTTGATATTAAGAGTGATTCTGCAATGTTCTCCATCATGATGTGCATAATCTTATGGGTCCAATAATCAAACTCCTGATTTACTTAGTTTGTGTAATTGTTTAGTTTCTTCTTCCTTCTGATCAACCTTTATGTAGGCTTAAGCTATCTTCCGATCTGTATCTTCTGGTATTAGTTATTACTTTACCCTTTCATGGATTATTGGAATATCCATAATAAAATCTTCTAACGATTTAATCCTTTGTCTATGACTTGTACTCAATTCTTTCTTTAGTCCTATACTGGAATCTTCTACGCCTGTATAACTGTCAACATATATGCTGCATGGATAATACTTTGAACTCTTAACTGCATTCATAATGCAATTATCTCTAGATCATTGATCGAAAAATTCCTTTCGTTCCTTCTCAACTTTCTTTAAATGCAATCAATTGCTTTTCCTAGTCGTCTGCCACTTGTTGAATGAATACTTGGCTTATCTTACTGCCCAAACATATTGGAATTCCATACAACCCATATGATCTTGAATATCACTGTATTGGTAAAAAAAGAGTTTCACACGTATGATAATTCTTGATGAATCAGCCAGCTACGTTGACCAAGGAAAACATGACAGCTGGACGTGATTCTATAAAGAGGTGCGAAGCAAAGAGACACGACTCAATAAATCCACGGAGTAATCAGCTACGAGAAACTCAACATGATTGAGACAAGGAAGAGACACGGTCAAAATGAATCCGGACAAAGCTACGGGCAGATTCAGAGACCCTCAATTAATGACTCACGCGTTACACAACCTTCATGCAACAATTACGGTCATTCTATGCAGTGTCCCATTAATGTAATAATTAGTCATTAATGAGCGATCATTGTAAGAGATAAACGTTGTATTAAGAAATTCCCTATATAAGGGAATAAAATATAACTTGTAAGGGCATCTGAACTACAAAGACAATACATTTTACTTTTATGTTCATCATATTATTGTCTATTTACTTACTCCTTTTTATTTATTATTATTTCCTGGATTATCAGAAACCAGTGTTCATCCTAAAAATAGCTTTGGTCAAAGGATCTAATTCTTTGGTTAAACAAACTGGTTCCGTTACCGGGAAGTCGGATAATCTTTTTTTGCTTTTCAAACGATATCCTCTGAACTATGTCGAACCCTAACGATAACAACCAACAGAGAAATGGAACCCCGGTTCCATCACCTTTAGGAACCTAACGTGGTTCAAGGGAACAATCCCCAGAAAGATCCAATAACAACAACAATAATAATGATCAAACTGTAGAACAAGATTGGGTAAAGCAAATGATTGCAGAGTATGTGGGCCAAGCTTTGCAAGAATTTGCAAGGGGATTACCAGCGGCATCACCTACATTACTGACACCATTTCCCAATAACACTATCACTGTGGAAAATCCTCAGTTTGGGTTGGTAAACTCAGCAAGGGATGACACTCCTAAAGAATCTCTCAAAGCGAGACCAGGTATGACTAATAACTCTGAATTATAAAATTTACTACTAACCTTGCAGAAATAGGTGAAGGAACAAAACGATCGAATCGAGTAAATTCCTGGAGTACCACCTGTTATCAAAGGCATTGATGTTGATATATATATTCTCAGTAACCTTGGAAACCAAGCACAACACCCTTGCCTATACCCAAGAAGTTTAAAATGCCTGACGTTCCTAAGTATGACGGAATAACTGAGCCACGCGATCACATGACTGCTTTTACCACCAGAGCAAAGGGCAACGACTTAACAAAATAAGAGATTGAATCAGTCCTTGTTAAAAAAATTTAGAGAAACGCTTACCAAAGGAGCCCTAACCTGGTATTCTCTTCTCCCTGAAAATTATCTATTCTTTTGCTGAGCTTGCAGATTCTTTCATAAAAGCACACTCCGGTGCGCAAAGAGTCGAGAAAAGAATGGAGGACATATTTAAAATAAAGCAAGGAGACATGGAACTACTCCGTTAATTTGTAGACATGTTCCAACGAGAAAGAATGAAACTACCAAGGGTGCCTGATAATTGGGCAACCATGGCATTTGCAAGTAATCTAAATGACAAAAGCCCAGAAGCCACGAGGAGACTCAAAGAAAGCTTGAGAGAATTCCCAGCTACAACGTGTAACGATTTTTATAAAAGGTACAATACTAAACTTCAAATAAAAGAAGATACCATTGCTCGTTCGAAAGATGAAGATCATACCAGATCCAGAGATTCCGAACCAGACAACAGATCAGGTAAAAATAGGTACAATCCTTACTTGGGGCCATCGGGACGTGAAACTCGTCCCAGGTCCGAAAACACCAGGTCAGATTATAGACCTCTAAGTAGAGATGCGGGCTCGTCCTCATCTAGATCCATAAAGGATTGAGATGAACGACCTAGAGGTAATGCACGATTTGGGGATCACACCTTTAATGTAAGTACCCCTGAACTTGTTTCAATATTAAGAAATATGGGTGATAAGGTTTGATGGCCCAAAGAAATGCGGTCAAACCCAACTAAAAGGAATCCAGATTTCTGTTGTGAATTCCATAATGATCATGGACATAAGACTGCAGATTGCAGGTTTTTACAAGGATAAATAGAAAAATTATTGAAACAGGGCTATTTAACAGAATTGCTTAGTGATAAAGGTAAACATGCATATATGAAGAACATGCAGGAGCCCACGAAGCCTCCATCTCCAAAAAGAACCGTCAACGTGATACATGGAGGAGAGGAAGTAAAAGGAATAGTTTGCAAATTAGCCTCGAAGGCCACAGTTACACACGGAAAGTGAGTTTGAGAAAATTTGGACGTAGATGATATTACCTTTGCTGATGCAGATTTCGACGGACTAATGCTCCCCCACAACGATGCTCTGATAATATCTTTACTTATTTATTACACTAACATTAAAAGAGTGTTGATTGATCTAGGTAGTTCAGTCAATATTATCTTGCTAAGAGTACTTGAAGAAATTCTCTTGGGAAATCAGGTGATCCCAAAGGCACGAGCCATATAAGGGTTTGACAACTATACAGTGATAACCAAAGGAGAAATCGAACTTAGCACTTATGCCGAGGGAGTAATTAAAAACACCAAATTCCAAGTCGTTGATACTTACATGGCTTATAACGTAATCATGGGAAGGCCCTGGATCCAAGACATGAAAGCAGTACCATCTACCTTGCACAGGTAATAAAATTCCCTTCAGAATGGGGAATCAGAGAGATTAGAGGAGATCAACAAATCTCTAGAAATATAAATTCTGTGGTGCATTATAACCAAAAAGTAGAGAAGGATAAATCAGAAGATATGGAAATCTCCCAAGAAGATGTTACCGGCCAAACAGGTACGGAAAAAGCCATTGACCAAACAGGTACAAAAGAAGTAAGTGTTCAAACATATACGAAAGAAGATATTCACGAAAAGTTGAATCAAGTCACCACGAAAGATAAACTGGACCACACTGATGTAGATTCCAGATCGGACGACATTCATGAACCGGAGGAAGATGAGCACATCAAAAAAACTATGGAAGAGCTCGAACATTTTCCATTGTTTGAACAAACACCTGAATAGAAAGTGTATGTAGGCACGAGGCTGAACCCCAATCGAAGAGGTAAGTCAATTGATTATTTAAAGGCTAACGCAGATTGCTTTGCATGGTCCCACTCAGATATGACAGGTGTCCCACCAGAAGTGATGACTCATAAATTAAATGAATATCCATCCTTCGTACCTGTTACGAAGAAGAAAATAAAGCAAGGACCATTCAAGAACCAAGTGATTGACGAAGAGGTAAAGAAACTCTTGAAAATTAGTTCGATACGAGAGGTAACGTGCCCTAACTGGCTAGCTAACACTGTTGTAGTACCTAAAAAGAATGGCAAATGGAGAGTATGCGTGGATTATACTGACTTAAATAAAGCATGCCCCAA
>ML415296.1:0-27505 GCA_005239525.1 Nicotiana knightiana
TGAATAGTGAGACCTAAGCAACCTAGTGCTCTGATACCAACTTGTCACGACCCAAATTCCCCCCAACCTTAGGGATCGTGGTGGTGCCTAACACCACACTTGTTAGGCAAGCCAATGTTAGAGTTCGCTCAACTATTTCCATCAATTAATCATTTAAACCGAATAGAACAATTTTAAATTAAACTCGATCTAATGTCTTTCAATACCTAACTCCAAATATAAAATAAATAAATAATAAAATTAAGCGAGCCACGAACTAATTAAATAAATCTAGAACAACCCCAGAGTTTGTGTCACAATTCACGAACTACTAAGGAATACTACAAATACTGGGCTGAAAGAAATAGTGTAACTGTTCTGAATATAATAAAAAAGTTTTATAAAAATAGGAGAAGACTCTCTGGATCTGCGAATGCCGGAAGATTTACCTCGTGCCTCCGAATGAATAGATGGCTTCTCTAAAAATCTCTACTGTTGGCAAGTACCTAGATCTGCACAAAAGAGTGCAGAGTATAATATCAGTACAACCGACCCCATGTACTGAGTAAGTGCCGAGCCTAACTTCGACGAAGTAGTGACGAGGCTATGGCGGGGCTTTAGCAATATAACTTCTGACAATAATATACGAAGAAAGAAGGACATATAAACAAATAATTAAATACTGCAACGACAATAAAATAACTCAGCCGCCTTTTCCAGGTCTCAGCTATAACCAATTCTCAAAAAAAAAGTTTCCAACTTTCCAAACTATAACTTTAAATAAAAGTAGTGCCAAAAATATGAAGAATAGTAAAATACACATTTAAGCTTTTCAAATCTTTATTTTCTTTGAAATTCAGTTAAAATATAAATGTCCTCCCTTATTGCTCCTTGTTGCGGCGTGCAACCCACTCCCATCAGTCCACCCTTATTGCTCCTCCCTAAATATATCACCCTTATTACTCCTGTTGTAGCGTGCAACCCGATCCCACCTTTCCACCCTTATCACTCTTTGTTGCGGCGTGCAATCCGCTCCCACCATACATCTCATATCAATTTATTCATAAATTCCACAATTTAGGCCAAGCCTTTCACAATATTTTTGTCTCAACAATTATAATTAAGAAACTGTATTTTTCTCATAACTTCATCAATATCCTCTCAACAATGAAACCAACAAGAACATAAACATGTATATATATCTCGTAAAAATAATATCAAACCGCTCAACCGTTTTGTACCACAAGGGAACCAGCTAAAACAACCAATACTATTTCCAAAATAACCACAATAGTATTTAACAACATAATAACAAGTCCAAGTTGTCATAGAAACAATAATGAACATAGACCAATTAAGACACGAATCAATTAAGTTGGGATGGGAAATGGATCATGTTTAACAGGAAATTTGGTGCTGCATAGGTACTCGTCACCTAACCTATACACCATACAAATGAATTTCACATAGAAAACAAGTGGGGATTTCCCTGAAATCAAAGTTAGACCAAACACTTACCTCAATTTTTTAGGCCACTCACTGCTCAATTATAACTTTTCCTTTAGAATCTTGCTCTAACTTGCTCGAATCTAATCATAATTAACTCAATATAATTAAATAAGGCTAAAGGAACTAACTTTATTGAAAAACATGATTTTTTCTAAGTTTTCTAAAAAAAAAAGTGAAAACCCGACGCCGAGCCCGGTTGGTCTAAACTCGGGGTTCGGACCAAATAACATTTACGCATTCACCCACAAACCCAAATATACAACTAGTTTCGAGATCTGACCTCAATTCGCGGTAATGATTCGACTTTTACAAAATTCCCTAATTCTACCCAAACCCTAAATTTTTACCATAAAAATTCTTAGTTTTTATTTAAAAGTGATGAAAAACAATGAGTAACTGAAGGAGTAAAGTTTAGAATTGATTAACTATGGCTTGGGGATGATATTTGGTGAAGAAATTCGTTCCTAGGGCTGTGGGGTTCAAAAATTTAAAGAAGAAGAAGAAGTCTGCCCGTTTTATATATATATATATATATATAAAACGGGCAGACTTCTTCTTCTTCTTTAAATTTTTGAACCCCACAGCCCTAGGAACGAATTTCTTCACCAAATATCATCCCCAAGCCATAGTTAATCAATTCTAAACTTTACTCCTTCAGTTACTCATTGTTTTTCATCACTTTTAAATAAAAACTAAGAATTTTTATGGTAAAAATTTAGGGTTTGGGTAGAATTAGGGAATTTTGTAAAAGTCGAATCATTACCGCGAATTGAGGTCAGATCTCGAAACTAGTTGTATATTTGGGTTTGTGGGTGAATGCGTAAATGTTATTTGGTCNTAGCCCTCCGGGCACTAAACCAAATATGCACGCAAGTGTAAAATCATAATAAGGGCTTGCTCGTGCGATCAAATCATGAAAATAACATGTCAAAGTATGAATTAAATCTCAAAACTCATTATTTTATCAATAACACTTAAAGTTCACTATTTATCAACCGGACGTCCGAATCACGTCAAATAAATTCCGATTCTCACCAAATTTTGAAGACAAGGCTTAAATATCATAATAAAAATGTATCGAGCTCCGGAACAAAATACGGTTCTGATACCAATGGTTTCAAACGTTAATTCATTTCTTTATTTC
Organism: Nicotiana knightiana; assembly: GCA_005239525.1. Taxonomy (NCBI): domain Eukaryota; kingdom Viridiplantae; phylum Streptophyta; class Magnoliopsida; order Solanales; family Solanaceae; genus Nicotiana; species Nicotiana knightiana. Next base: position 2,633 of record ML415296.1, read on the forward strand.
ATTAATAGTTTAGCAAAACAATGTTTTTCAAAAATAGATTTATGAGTCTTGGGACTTTGGAATTCATTTTCGGGCATACGCCCGAGTCCCATATTTTAGTGCGGACCTCCCGGGATCTTCAGAACACAAATGCAGGTTTGTTTACTCAAAATGTTTACCAAAGTCAACTATAATCAAATTTAAATTCTAGAAATTACTATTTCTCATATTTTCACATAAAAGCTTTATGGTTGCACGCTCGGACTGTGCACCCGAATTGAGGTATTTAAATTAGTCTTTTATGGAAATTAAGCATAGAACGGAGTCTAAATTCATAAAATGACCCCTTGGGTCATCACAAACCCAAACCTACTCCCAAATCTTGTTGATTTGTAACCCGTAACCGAAAACCCACCATAAATAGATTTAACCCGTCTGAAAATACCTTATTCACCTCATTTGCTTGAACCTTCTGGTACTTCAAAGAAAAGGAGAGAAACCAAATCGGTTAGGATCCTTGCTTCCAGTGGCGATTTCAAGCAAGGGTATGAAACTTTTCTCCAAAAACATGCTTTTTCTGTTAGTTTTATCTCTTTTCTTGATTTATCTCAAAAAGATTTCGGAATAAAGTTTTATTGGCTTTTCAAATCCCTTTTAGATTTCTTCTTTGTTGGTTAGGGTTTTCATAAACCCTTTTCTTTTTCGATTATTTGAAGTTGACAGGTGTGTGTAGTTGTCATAGGGTTCTCTTTTTTTTCTAATTTTGTATTTATTGAAGTTAGGGTTTACTGAATAATTCTTTGTTGGTTAGGGTTTTCACTTCTCCTATCTCTGACGATAATTTCAAGCTGGTAGTGTGTGTTTTGCTTTTGTATTCACTTACATGTGGTTTTACAGTAATAAACCCTAATTTTACTCTTTGTGTTTGCATGTGACTTATCTGTTATTGAATAGTTTTTTGGTGGTTTAGGGTTTCAATTTTAATATTTTGTTGTCCCAACTTCTTTTGGTATTTTTATAGAAAATAAGTGAATCAGAATTTTAATATTTGAGGGTGGGGCTGGGACACGTTATTCCGTGTAATATTTAATGTATGGTCACCCATATTCATGGCTACATATATTAGTTTATTAATGTTGACTGAATTATTAAATTTGTGGCTGATCCTATTTTATTGTCTTTATGCCTTTATGCCTTTATTTATACCTATTAGTTTATTAATTTTAACTGTCTTTATTTTGCAGTTTACTGTCGATGGTGGATTTGGTCTTTCATCATGGTGGAGAGTGGGTCAAGAAACAACTCATAGCATACTCAAGAAAATTTTGGCACATTAAGAAAGGTTATGACTCTGACTTGCTTTACTATAATTATTTAGTGGATGAATATGTTTCTAACTTGGGGTATATAGGAGTCCAAAAACTAACGGTAAATGATCCTTCTGGTTCATACTATGAAATAGAAGGTGATTATGGCATTAGGACTTTACTGGACTTTGTGAACAACCAGTTTAATGGTATTAACATATTTAGTGTATAGGAATGTGAGCCAAGTATTAATGTACCTAATATAATCCATCACAATGAGCATGATGAACCTGATGAAATTGAAGTTGCTACTGATTGTGATGAAAGTGATAATTGTGATGACAATGAATATGTTGTTTCTTCAGACTATGATTGTGATACACTAGAGAAACTTTTATGATTATGGGTTAGAACGAGTTAAAAGTGACCCAACTAGGCTTAGGTACACTTGTGAAGCTGGCTACCCTTTTGTATGTTACATATCCAGCAATACTTCAGGGGGTGGGGCTGAATTCGGGACTTTACATTCTGAGCACACTAGTGAACCTGCATATGAGAATCATAAGGCTAATTCCAAGACCATTGTTGAATACTTCAAGAGAGGGTTACAAGAAAATCCAACCATTAAGGTTAGAGAGATGAGGGCAAGCTTGAAGGCTGCATTTAATGTAAATGTTAGTGAGTCAAAGTGCAAGAGGGCAAAAAGATTGATTTTGGAGAATCTGGAAGGTAGTTTTACTAATGAATATAATAAGTTGGTTGCATATGTTAATGAATTGAAGTTTAGTAATCCTGGAAGTGATGTAGTAGTTAACTTATCAAAGGATTCTCGTGCTGAAGGTAAGAGAAGGTTCCTAAGGATGTACATATGTTTTCATGCAATGAAGATGGGGTTTAAGAGTGGGTTGAGGCCCTTTATAAGGTTGGATGGAACTTTTTTGAAAGGGAAAGTTAAGGGTCAGCTCTTGGTGGCAGTTGGTCAACACTCTGCAAACCACTTTTATCCATTAGCTTGGTCTATTCTGGATAAAGAAACAAAAGTCACATGGAAGTGGTTTTTAACTCTTCTACAAATGTCGCTGGACCTAAGATAAGTGAAGGAATGACTTTCATCTCAGATATGCAAAAGGTATGAACACTTTACTTCATTATTTTATTATTTTATTATTTTTCCAATCTGTACATATAGATTTTCCTACTTATTATTTCCTTTATATGTAGGGGCTTATTGATTCAATCTCAGGAGTGCTTCCCGAGGCACACCACAGATTTTTTGTTAGACACATAGAAGCAAACTGGTGCAAGAGATGGCAATATGGGGAATGCAAGAAATATTTGTGGTGGGCAACTTGGAGTACCTATGAAGAGGACTTCCAAGACCAGTTGAAGAGTATGAGCCAAGTGGATGATGATGGTAAAGCTGTTATTGAAGATCTGTTAAAGTATCCACCTACCTGTTGGAGTAAGGCCTTATTTGATACTACCTGCAAGAACTAGTCAGTGAATAATAATCTGACTGAGTCTTCAACGCAGGGATACTCAAGCTAGACACAATTTATGTACTCATGCAATTTGTGCCCTACTGTGCAATAAGGTTGATCCTTTGAGTGAGATTCACTGGTTTCTTTCAAAAGAGGCATATCTCTAGACTTATTTCATAAGTTGAAACCTGTGAGAGGAGAAAAGTTATTGAAGATAGAGCCCTCCAAGAATATGGAACCACCTAAATTTGTAAGGCAGGCTGGCAGACCAAAAGTAAAAAGAACAAGAGAGGAAAATGAGTCAACCAAAAGGCAAGGGAAATGGTCTCAACCCAGAAAAGGGAGAGTCATGACATGTAATAACTGTGGAGAAGCTGGACACAATGCTTGTGGTTGTGCCAAGGTAATCCATCTCTTTAACAATAATTTTGAACTTCTGATTTAGTCTGCCTTGATCTAAGGCAACAAAGTGTACCAATTGCAACAAGAAAAATTGGATTTGTTGGTGATTCAAGAGGTGCAAGTCAGCCTTCAAAGCTTACTTTCTCAGCAAAAGGCCTAACATGGCTTGGAAAATATGCCATCACTAGAAATCAGTTGAATAAACAAAGGTTGAGCAGGTTGTAAGCAAGAAAGGGTAGCGGTAAGGAGCAAAAGTGATGGGACTTTGCTTCAAGTATTGAACATTTGTAAATTTTTGGATGTGTTGTAATTACTGTCATGTCAGTAAACTCTATATCTTGGTTGTGGTCCTTTAGTTGTGATAGTTGGATTCCATGATATAACTAGGTGTTAGATATCTTTTTGGGGTTATAATATGGTATCCAGCTGTCTTATAAACGCACTTTATGAATGTTGATAGTTGGTGAATATTGGTGAATGTTTTGAATGTTATGACTGTTGACAGCTGGTGTTTAGATAATTATTGTCCATTTTGTTCCCTTTTCTATTTCAGTTTTCCAGTTATCTAGTTATCAATTTTTACGTCTAGAATGTAAGTGTTTCAGTTTCTGTACAAATATTTTTGTACTTCTGGAATGTAAGTGTTTCAACTTGCCATTTAGAATCTGCAGTTTGGATTGCTGCTGTATTTTATGTCTTTTGTTTTTCAGTTTTGCACATGGAATATAGTTACTCAACATGCCAAAATAGAATCTTAATGTTTTTGTAAACTAGATAATATACTATCATATCTTATAAAAAAACAAACATGTAAAAGCTCCTTCTTTAGGGTATACAATAAGGTAAAAATACAAACCAACAAATACTACTACAACATCATCATCAAAGAACATACAAATACTACTACAAGATCGCTACACATATAAAACTCAACATGATAAACTTTGAATTTGCAAAATAGTCACTTCATCATCGATGCTGCAAAACAACCAATAAACAATCCCCAAGAAATCATAAGAAACATCCTTGTCTTTGCAAGTTTATCTTCCAACTTGACGACTTTATCCACTTCCTATTGGTGTATAGCCTTCATGGAAATTTCTTCTTCATTCAATTTGTACATTTGCATCTTAATCCCCTCAATCGACGATGTTACATCTTTAATATTAGTCCAATCACTTTGCGGAAAAATTTCATCTTCCCATTCCTAAAACCCACATGTAGGTTTCAAAATTACAGTAAAGTTAAAAAATAAAAAAGAAGAAGAGTAAACTAAAAAATATTATAACTTTAGGCCTCATACATTTGTAGAATTTTCTTCCAGGGTTATATGGAGTACACGAAGTGAAGTGTTTGGCTATAATGCCACAGCGACACCTAATCTATGATGAACAACTACCTTGCGACATTTAACATCCAAAGCTACGACGAGAATGAAGAAATGAGAAATTTGGAAGATTTCAGTCGAGCCCTAAGTTCTTAGCAATTGAGTGTATTTCGGGGGAGAAGAAGAAGACGCTAGGTATGGGTCAAATTACTTGGACTGGAATTGGGTTTGGGGGACTAAATAGCCGTTGGGTTTGGGGCTTATAAATGAGTGGAATTCCCAATTGGCAGCTGAGTTGGCAACTGACTTGGAAAAAAGAGATGCGGTAGGGTTAGGGTTAATTGTATAAACTTTATTAACGGTAGGGTGGGGATTGAACGTAAAGTATAATATGGGACGAACATGCATTAATTCCAATAGTATAGGGGCAATAATGGCCTTTTCCTTTTAATTTTACCGACCAAAGTTTGTCGGTGTATTTAAATTATGTTTTTTTATTAATTATTAAATTTAAAAGATACCGACCAAAGTTGGTCAGTAAATGAAAAAATATATTTTTTTTTTAAATTAAAATTTAACAATACCGACCAAAGTTGTTAGGTAATGTTGATTTCTTGGAATTCCTTGTTCATTAACCGACAAACTTTGGTTGGTAATTGTAAGTTCTTTATTTTTTTTAATGATTACTGGGATGACCCAAAAAGTCATCTCCCATTTTTATAAGTCAAAACGGTGTTCCAAGGCCTTGAAAACCTCATTTTATCTCACTTCATTTTGCGTGTGCAGCCCGGGCGTATAGCCGGGAAGCTTTAATACGAAAAACTGGAAAAAAGGATGCTAAATTGACCTTTAATATTGAATTTAAGTTGACTTGGTCAACATTTTGGGTAAACGGGCCCGGACCCGTGATTCGACGGTCCCGGAGGGTCCGTAGGAAAATATGGACTTGAGCGTATGCCTGGAATTGAATTTCGTGGTCCCAAGCCCGAGTAATGAATTTTTGAAAAAAATTGTTTTACTTAATGTATAAGAGTTTTTGGAAATTGTGTTATATTTAAAATTTATGGTATCAGGCCCATATTTTAATTCCGGAGCACAGTACAGGTTCAATATGATAATTATGATATGTTCGTAAAATTTGGTAAGAAATAGAGGTCATTTGACGTTATTCGGACCCGTAGTTATGAAATTTGATACTTTGGATGTTTTGGAATTTTTCCTTGATTTTAATGCTAAATTCATTGCTTAAGATGTTAATTTGGTGATTTGATCGCATGAGTAAGTCAGTAGGATGTTTTTGAGGTTGTGTGCATGTTTGGTTTGGAGCCCCGAGGTCTTCGGTGAGTTTCGGATAGGCGTCAGGGTGATTTAAACTTAGAAAATCTGGTGTTTTTGGCTGTTGTTGGTGTCTGAGCTTTTGCTCTATGCGAACGCGTGGTAACCCACGCGAACTCACAACACAAATTGGGAGGGGGGAAGATTTTCACTGTGCAAACGCATAGAACCAGTTGCGAACGCGGGGCCTTAGGAGGTTACTCTACGCGAACGCACCCGGCCATCTGCGATAGCATATTAAGGGGACTGGGGGCTGGGTAGATTTAACCCTATGAGAACGCGGCTCGTAGCACGCGAACGCATAGGCCAGTGAAGTCAAGCCTATGCGAACGCATTGCCGTGGTCGCGAACGCATAGGCTATATTCTGCCTAGTCTCTTAAAAACAAGTAGCAAAAATGGGAATAGACCCCATTTTCATATTTTCTTCCATAGAATCCGACCTTAGGCGATGTTTGAAGAGGGATTTCATCACCAAATCGTTGGTTCGTGTTTCTAATCTCATTTTCTTCATTTTCCATTAACACCCATTAGATTTCTAGGCCTAAATCTTGTTCTTCAAGGGTAGAAATTAGGGATTTTAGGAGAATTAGGGATTTTACAAATTTGGGAATTTAGACCTCGATTTGGGGTCGTATTTCGAAATAAATTATATATTCGGGCTCGTGGTTGAATGGGTGATCGGGTTTTGGTCCGACCCTCGTGTTTTGACTAAGCGGGCCCGGGGTCAATTTTTGACTTTTTGGGAAGAATGATGTAAAACCTATAATTAAGCATTGGGATGGAATTGTTTGGAATTTATTGATGTTATTTAGTTGAATATGTCTAGATACAAGTGAATTGGAGTAAAATTCAAAAGGTAAAGCGTATCGAGTCTTGAGTTTCGTCGTGGAATTTGAGGTAAGTGTTTGACTTAACCTTAGCTTGAGGGTATAGGTGGTGTGTCCTATTTGCTATGTGTAAGTATCATGTTCAAGTATATGTGAGGTGATGAGTACCTATTCATTGGTGTCAAGCATGCCCGTGAGTCGAATATTGTGATTTAAATGGTTTTTCGTAAGTAATGTTTGAATTTCACTTTATAGTTATCCATGGTGGTGGAAACTCCTTCATATTGAATAGTGTTGAGTATTAGTTTCAGTTGAAGATTCTTATATGAAGTTATGTACTAAGTGAGATTGGATATAGTTGTTTGCCCTTACCGGAATGGTATTAATTCCACTATTGACTTCCTTGCTGTGACGTTATGGTTTTATTTCTGTTTACTCTGTTATTTTTCCTTGTTTGATTGTTGTCATTTGATGTGTTTGGGTGAGGAAGAGTGTAAATGCATGAAGGGTGGTGCCGTGCGTGAGATTTTGAGTGAATGTTAATGCACGAAAAGTGATGCTGTGTCGATATTGTGGTTTTAAAAGCACGAAGGGTGATGTTGTTCCATGTTATGAGAGATGATGCATGAAGGACAATGTTGTGCCATGATATTGTGAGATAAAAGCACGAAGGGGTGATGCCGTGCCGAATATATTGATTCTGATGGTGAGGACGAGAGTAAAAGCACGAAGGGTGATGCCGTGTACTTGATTTTCGTGTTACTATTCTGTTGCTTAAATTGATATCCAAATTGTGCCTTACCTCATTATTTCCATTATTGATATTTCCTCCCCTCATCATGTTTCTCTTTTCCTTTATGCTTAACTGCTTATGTCTCGTTGTATTATTTTTCTCCGTATACTACTAAACAACACAGGTTGACTTTGGTTGTTATGTCCTAGCCTCGTCACTACTTCGTTAAGGTTAGGCTCAATACTTTCTAAGTACATGGGGTCGGTTGTACTGATGCTACACTCTGCACGTGCAAATCCCGGTGTAGGATCCTATGGACTATAGATCGAGGTTGCTGCCTTCAGTCCAATGGAGACCTTGAGGTAGTCGTGCAGGCGTCCCTTCTTACTTCTTTTGTATTATGTTCTAGTTATTTCAAAAACATATGTACTTATTTTGTTCAGACCTTTATATTTATTTTTCATAGACAGTTTGTGAGTTTGTTACCTCAAAATTCTAGGATTGGTTTTGTGCAATTTCGTAAAGGCATTAAATTGAGTTTATATACCTTGCTTCACATTGTACTTTTATTTATTTTAAGTTTTGTATTTCACATATTATTAGATAATAATAAAGGAATAAAGTAAAATAAATATTAACGTTGGCTTGCCTAGCGGGTTCAACGTTAGGCGCCATCATGGTTCCGACGGTGGGAAATTCGTGTCGTGACAAGTTGGTATCAGAGCACTAGGTTGCTTAGGTCTCATAAATTCATGGACAAGCTTAGTAGAGTCTGAGGGATCGGTATGGAGACGTATGTTCTTATCCCCCAGAGGCTACAGAGTTTAGGAATAACTTCACATCTATTCTTCTTTGTCGTGCCATTTGAATTCTAAACGCTAACTGAATTTCTATTTTATTCTCTCGCAGATGGCGAGAACACGTGCTTCTATATCCACTTATCAGTAGCCCGAGTCTCCAGTTGCAGCTCCTACGAGGAGCCAAGGCCGTGCTAGAGGCTAAGGTAGAGGTAGAGCTCAACCCAGAGTTGCGTCCCTAGTGGCGGAGCCTCGGGTAGAGTTTACTGATGAGGTTCCTGCCCAGACAGTCCTGATTGGGCTAGCTCAGGTTCTCGAGGGGTTCATTGCCACCCTAGTACTCCAGGATGCTCAGGTCCGTCTAGTGGACCTCACAGATAGTGTCGCTCAGGCAGGTTTTCTTCCTGCAGCACTAGCCGTCTCTCAGGCTGGGGGAGGAGCCCAGACTCCCGCTACTTGCACTACGGAGCAGTTGGCTTCTCAGTTTCAGACTCTAGTAGCTCAGCCAGCCGGGGTAGTTCGGCCGGGTATTGTGCCCCAGACCGGTGATGGAGCAGCTATGTCTGATGATGCTTTGTGGAGGCTGGATAAGTTCACCAAGATTTTCACTATTACTTATAGTGGTGCCTCTTCAGAGGATCCCTAGGTCTCTTTGGATAGTTGCCATGAAGTTCTACAGAACATGGGGATAGTGGAGACCAATTGGGTCGACTTTGCTACCTTTCGTCTGTCAGGTCCCGCTAAGACTTAGTGGAGAGATTATTGTTTAGCTAGACCATTTGGATCACTGGCCTTGACTTGGTCCCATTTCACTCAGCTATTTCTGGGGAAGTTTCTTCCTATCACTCAAATAGAGGATCTTCAGAGGCAGTTTGAGCGTCTCTAGCAGGGCTCTATGACCGTCACTCAGTATGAGACCAGATTTTTTACCTTGGCCGACATGCTATTATGATACACCCTACCGAGCGAGAGAGGGTAAGGATATTTATTGAGGGGCTAGCTCAGCCTATCAGATTGCAGATGACCAAGGAGACAGGGAGTGAGATGGTTCTGCTGCAGGGGGTGGTAGGGGTCTGACAAGAGACCCCGTAATTTGGCAGGTTCAGTGGCGCCTCATCTGGAGGCAGGGATTCTTTTGGTAGGGGCCATTGTTGGTATATTTCCCAATGCACACGCAAGTGTACGTGGTCGACAAGTAATATAGGATTTTAAGTCCAGATATCGTACCCACAAGGACTTGTGTAAACTACTTGCTAAATCACTCTAATCGTTATCTAATCAAGCCAAATAAAATCAAGGATGAAACTATTTTATACTAAGATTCTATGAAATGACTAATTATCAAGTGACAAAAATATTGTTATGTATTCAGTAGAGACAAATATTCCAGGGTTGTGATCTATTCACCACTCGTATTGAACTCTAATCAACTCTCCCTTTCATATAATTCACTCATGGTTGCTAATTAATCGATAAATGCTCTCATAGCCTTCTCCCGAAGCACTACTCGCCTATTCTCAATAGATTAACGCCTATATTCCTATGAAATTAATCTATTAGAACGCACTAAGATTACGATGTTTAATTAAGCACGGTGACTAGGTATATTCCTATCCTAACCACAAATCCGCTCCCCTGAAGGGTTAAGATCGCGCTCTCTTCAATTCTTCTCTAATCTATATACGGCTTTCCCAAGCATAACATAGATAGTATATAGAACCTAACTGCTGGCCAGACAATTAAGCAATTAAACACAGAATTGAAGAAACAACCATATATTGAGTAAACTATATTTAAGGTTAAATTAATGTCAAATAACAATATCCATGGCTAAAACACAACCCCAGAACAATGGATGCTTAGCCACTCATGCTATAATCAAACAATTGCATAAGTGTTGCATGAATTGAAAATACTAGAATAAGATGAAGAAAACTGATAATCCTTGCTCCTTCAATGATCTTGTGTGTGTATTTGCTCTCCAAAAACGTCTCTCCCCTCAAAGATGTGTTCTTGGGTCTATTTATATGGTTGGGATAAACCCTAACCGTGTAAGAGACTTCTATTCTAACTTGGAAACACTTAAAAACCTTTAAAACTCGGAGTTCACTGAAGCAGGTACCCAGGCGTTAGCAGGCTAAGGCCTGGCTAACGCCTGGCCATGGCTGGCGTTTGAAGGGTAACGCCTGGCTAACGCCAGGCACCTCCTGGCGTTTGAAGGGTAACGCCTGGCTAACGCCAGGCACCTCCTGGCCTTAAGAGCCAAACGCCTGGCTAACGCCAGGCTTGTCCCGGGTCGCTCCTTTTCGACTCTGGAGCGTATTTTCTGACGTTTATGCTGTCATTTAGCTCGGCATCCGTTTCCAACTCATCGACACATTAAATAAACCCCATTAGGCACATACGACGTGTATTTTTATCATTAAAGCACATAAAATGCAAGGTATATAATGCTTAAAATCATGAATTCTAGCCACACATTAGCCATCATCCTCAGCCGTTTCATTCGGCACTTCATGTTTCTCACAATGCTCCAGGTGGCCGTGGTTCTCATATGCAGTATTCTGATCAGTTTCCCTACAATGCACCATTAGCTCCTATTAGTGCACCGCCAATTTAGGGTTTTCAGGGGGGTTACTCAGGTCGTCAGGCTCAGTTTCAGGGTCAACAGCCTCAGGTGCCGAGGGCTTGTTATACTTGTGGTGATTAGAGGCACATTGCAAGACTTTTCCCTCGAGCCTCGAGCAGTTCTCAACATCAAGGTTCTCGTGCCATGGTTCTAGTACAAGGTGTTCCACCACCCGCTCAGCCAGTAAGAGGTGGGGGTCGAGGTGTTAGAGGTGGAGGTCAGGTCGTTAGAGGTGGAGGCCAGGCCGCTAGAGGTAGAGGTCAGCCAGTAGGAGGCCATCCCAAGGATGTAGTTCAGACTTGTGGGGCCCAGCCCCGATGTTATGCTATTCCAGCCAGACCTGAGGCTGAGGCTTCCGATGCAGTTATCACATATATGGTTTCAGTTTGCAGCAGGGATGCTTCAGCTTTATTTGATCCAGGGTCCACATATTCCTATGTGTCATATTATTTTTCTCCTTATTTGGTTATCCCTCGTGATTCTCTGACTACTCCTGTATATGTGTCTACACTGGTGGTGATTCTATTGTAGTAGATCGTGTCTACCGTTCATGTGTAGTGGTTATTGGTGGTCTTGAGACTAGTGTAGATCTTCTGCTCCTGGATATGGTAAATTTTGATGTTATTTTGGGGATGGATTGGCTGTCGCCTTATCATGCCATACTAGACTATCATGCCAAGACCGTGAAACTAGCATTGCCGAGGTTGCCTCGACTGGAGTGGAGGGGGACTCCTGGTCATTCTTCTAGCAGGGTTATCTCATATATGAAGGCTCGTCGCATGGTCGAGAAGGGGTGTTTGGCCTATTTGGCTTATGTTGGTGATTCTAGTGCCGAGGTTCCTTCTATGGAGTATGTGCCCATAGTCCGTGAGTTTCCAGAGGTGTTTCCTGCAGACCTTCCGGGTATGTCACCCGACAGGGATATTGACTTTTGCATTGATTTGGCTCCGGGAACTCAGCCCATTTCTATTCTGCCATATCGTATGGCCTCGCCAGAGTTGAAGGATTTGAAAGAACAGTTGCAGGATTTGCTTGATAAAGGCTTCATTAAGCCTAGTGTCTCTCCTTGGGGTGCGCCGGTGTTGTTTGTTAAGAAGAAGGATGGGTTGATGAGGATGTGTATAGATTATTGGCAATTGAACAAGGCTACCATCAAGAACAAGTATCCATTGCCACGGATTGATGATTTGTTTGATCAGCTTCAGGGTGCCAAGGTATTTTGGAAGATCGATTTGAGATCTGACTACCCTCAGTTGAGGATTATGGCATCTGATGTCCCTAAGACAGCTTTCTGCACTCGGTATGGGCATTATGAGTTCCTAGTGATGTTATTCAGGTTGACAAATTCCCCCAGAAGCTTTCATGGACTTGATGAATCGAATGTTCATGCTTTATTTGGACTCCTTCGTGGTTGTCTTTATTGATGATATTCTGATATATTCCCGTAGCTGGGAGGAGCACGATCAAGACATTCAAGTCGTTCTTCAGACTCTAAGGGACAATCAGTTGTATGCCAAGTTTTCTAAGTGTGAGTCCTGGTTGAGCTAAGTTGCATTCTTGGGTCATGTTGTATTAGTAGAGGGTATCTAGGTGGATCCTAAGAAGATTTCAGCACTCAAGGATTGGTCTAGACCCACGTCAGCTATAGAGATTCGGAGTTCCTTGGGCTTAGCAGGTTACTATCATCGGTTTGTGGACGGATTTTCATCTATTACAGCCCCGATAACCAGGTTGACTCAGAAGGGTGCCCAGTTCAGGTGGTCCGATGAGTGTGAGGCGAGCTTTCAGAAGCTCAAGATAGCCTTGAACACGACACCGTTGTTGATTTTTCCCACAGGTTCAGGGCCATATACTGTGTATTGTGATGCATCTCGGGTTGGAATTGGTGCAGTGTTGATGCACGATGGCAAGGTTATTGTATATTCGCGTAATTTGAAGATCCACAAGAAGAATTATCCAGTTCATGATTTGAAGCTAGCACACATTGTTCACGCGCTGAAGATTTGGAGGAATTATTTATATGGCGTGTATTGTGAGGTGTTCACGGATCACAAGAGTTTGCAATATTTGTTAAAGCAGAAGGAGTTGAATTTGAGGCAGAGGAGATGGTTGCAGCTGTTTAAAGACTATGACAGTACCATTTTATATCATCCAGGGAAGGCCAATATGGTGGCCGATGCTTTGAGTAGGAAGTCAGCCAGCATGGGTAGTCTTGTGTATATTCCGGTCAAAGAGAGACTGCTTGCTTTGGATGTCCAGGCTTTAGCCAATCGGTTCATGAGATTGGATGTTTTTGAGCCAGGCAGTGTTCTAGATTATACATTTTTCCGTTCCTCATTATTTGATCGTATTCAAGATCGGCAGTATGATGATCCTCATTTGTGTGTCCTTAGGGATACGGTCTGGCACGGTGATGCCAAGCAGGTTACAGTTGGTGATGATGGAGTTTTGTGTATGCAGGGTCGTATTTGTGTACCCAAGGTGGATGGACTTCGTGAGTTAATATTAGAAGAGGCCCATAATTCTCGGTATTCTATCCATCTGGGCGCCGCAAAGATGTACCAGGATTTGTGGCAACATTATTGGTGGAGAAGGATGAAAAAGGATATTATGGCATATGTAGCTCGGTGCTTGAATTGTCAGCAAGTAAAGTACGAGCATAAGAGACCTGGTGGATTGATTCAGCAGATTGAGATTCCTGAATGGAAGTGGGAGCGTATCACCATGGATTTCATTGTTTGACTCCCACGGACTAAGAGGAACTTCGATGCAGTATGGGTAATTGTGGATAGGCTGACCAAGTCAGTGCATTTCATTCATGTGGCAGTTTCTTATTCTTCAGAGAGAATGGCAGAGATCTACATTAGGGATATTGTTCGTCTTCATGGTATGCCCATCTCTATTATGTCCGACCGAGGTATGCAGTTTACCTCTTATTTCTGGAGGGCAGTTCATCGTGAGTTGGGAATGAAGGTTGAATTGAGCACAATGTTTCATCCTCAAACGAAAGGACAGTCCGAGTGTACTATTTAGACCTTGGAGGATATGCTACGAGCCTGTGTCATTGACTTTTGAGGCCCCAGGGACCAGTTATTTCCATTAGCTCAGTTTTCCTACAACAACAGCTATCACTCGAGCATTCAGATGGCTCCTTATGAGGCATTATATGGTAGGCAATGTCGGTCACCGATTGAGTGGTTTGAGCCGGGAGAGGCTCGGTTGCTGGGTACGAAGTTAGTGCAGGATGCCTTGGATAACGTTAAGATCATTCAGGATAGACTCCGTACAGCTCAGTCCAGGAAGAAGAGTTATGACGACCGAAGAGTTCGTGATTTTGCATTCATGGTTGGGGAGAGGGTATTGCTTCAGGTGTCACCCATGAAGGGCGTGATGAGATTTGGTAAGAAGAGCAAGTTAAGCCTAGATTCATTGGTCCATTTGAGATTCTTGACAGAGTGGGAGAGATGGCCTATAGACTTGCATTTCCACTGAATTTATCAACTATGCATCCGGTGTTTCATGTGTCTATGCTTCGGAAGTACCACGATGATCCATCCCATGTGTTAGACTTCAACAGTGTCCAGTTGGACAAGGATTTGACCTATGAAGAGGAGTCGGTAGCCATATTAGACTGGCAGGTTTGTCAGTTGGGACCGAAGAGTTATCCTTTGGCTCGTGCTCAGTGGAGAGGCCAGCCTACCGAGGCGGATACCTGGGAGTCCGAGTCCGATATGCAGAGCTGTTATCCCCATATTTCCCCAGATTCAGGTACTTTTCTATGTCCGCTCGAGGACGAGCGGTTTTTTTAGAGGTGGAGAATGTGATGACCCAAAATGTCATCTCTCATTTTTATAAGTCAAAATGGTGTTCTCAGGCCTTGAAAACCTCATTTTATCTCACATCATTTTGCGTGCACAGCCCGAGCGTATAGCCGGGAAGATTTTATATGAAAAACTAAAACAAAATGCAAAATTTGCCATTAATATTGAATTTAAGTTTACTTCGGTCAACATTTTGGGTAAACGGACGCGGGCCTGGACCTGTGATTCGACGGTCCCGGAAGGTCCGTAGGAGAATATGAAACTTGGGCGTATGCCTGAAATTGAATTCCGAGGTCCCAAGCACGAGAAATGTATTTTTGAAAGAAATTTTTTACTGAAAATATAAGAGTTTTTGGAAATTTAGTTATATTTGTTGCGGAGCCTAGTACAGGTTCAATATGATAGTTATGATATGTCTGCAAAATTTTGTAAGAAACGGAGGTCATTTGACGTGATTCGGACCCGTAGTTGTGAAATTTGATACTTTGGAAGTTTTATATTTTTCTTTGATTTTAATGATAAATTCGTTGTTTAAGATGTTCATTTGGCAATTTGATCGCATGAGTAAGTCTGTAGGATGTTTTTGAGGTTGTGTGCGTCTTTGGTTTGGAGCCCCAAGGGCTCGGGTGAGTTTCGGATAGGCGTCAGGAAGATTTAAACTTAGAAAATCCTGTGGTTTTGGTTGTTGCTGGTGTCTAAGCTTTTGCTCTATGCGAACGCGTGGTAACCCACGTGAACGCACAATAAAAATTGGGAGAGGGGCAGATTTGCAGTATGCGAACGCATAGAACCAGCTGAGAACGCGGAGCCTTAGGAGGTTACTCTACGCGAAAGAACCCGGACATCCGCGATTGCATAGCATAGTAAGGGGACTGGGGGCTGGGTATATTTAACCTTGTAAGAACGCGGCTCGTAGCTCGCGAACGCATAGGCTAGTGAAGTCAAACCTATGCGAACGCACCGCCCTAGTCGCGAACGCACAGACTATATTTTGCCCAATCTTTTAAAAATAGTAGCAAAAACGGGAATATACCCCATTTTCATATTTTCTTCCATAGAATCCGACCTTGGGCGATTTTTGAAGAAGGATTTCATCACCAAATCATAGGTTCGTGTTTCTAATCTCATTTTCTTCATTTTCCATTAACACTCATTCGATTTCTACGCCTAAATCTTGTTCTTCAAGGGTAGAAATTAGGGATTTTAGGAGAATTAGGAATTTTACAAATTTAGGAATTTAGACCTCAATCTGGGGTCGGATTCTGAAACAAATTACATATTCGGGCTCGTGGGTGAATGGGTGATCGGATTTTGGTTCGAAACTCGTGTTTTGGCCAAGTGGGCCAGGGGTCAGTTTTTGATTTTTGGGAAGAATGATGTAAAACCTATAATTAAGCATTGGGATGGAATTTTTTGGTATTTATTGATGTTATTGAGTTTAATATGTCCAGGTACAAGTTAATTGGAGTCAAATTAAAAAAGGGAAAGCGGTAATCGAGGCTTGAGTTTGGTCGTTGAATTTGAGGTAATTGTTTGGTTTAACCTTAGCTTGAGGGAATAGGTGTTGTGTCCTATTTGCTATGTGTAAGTATCATGTTCAACGTATATGTGAGATGACGAGTACCTATACGTTGGTGTCAAGCATGCCTGTGAGTCGAATATTGTGATTCATATGGTTTTTCGTAAATAATATTTGAGTTTCACTTTATAGATATCCATGTTGGTGGAAATTCCTTGATATTGAATAGTATGGAGTATTAGCTTCAGTTGAAGATTTTTATGTGAATTTATGTACTAAATGAGATTGGACATAGTTGTTTTCCCTTACCGGGATGGTATTAATTCCATTGTTGACTCCTTTACCGGGACGTTATGGTTTTATTTCTGTTTACTACGTTATTTTTCCTTGTTGGATTGCAGTCAGTTGATGTGTTTGGGTGAGGAAGACTGTAAATGTATGAAGGGTGGTGGCGTGCGATAGATTTTGAGTGAATGTTAATGCACGAAGGGTGATGTCGTGCCGATGTTGTGATTTTAAAAGCACAAATGGTGATGCCGTGCCATGATATGAGAGATAATGCACGAAGGATAATGTCGTGCCATGATATTGCGAGGTAAAAGCACGAAGGATGATGACATGACAAATATATTGATTCTGATGGTGAGGACGAGAGTAAAAGCACAAAGGGTGATGCCGTGTACTTGATTTTCGTATTATTATTTTGTTGCTTAAATTGATATCCAAATTGTATCTTACCTCGTTATTTCCATTATTGATGTTTCCTCCCCTCAACATGTTTCCCTTTTCCTTTATGTTTAACTGCTTACCTCTCATTGTATTATTTTTCTTCGTATACTACTAAACTGCACAGGTTGACTTTGGTTGTCGTGTCCTAGCCTCGTCACTACTTCGCCGAGGTTAGGATAGATACTTACTTAGTACATGGGGTCGTACTTATGCTACACTCTGCACTTTCGTGCAGATCCCGGTGTAGGACCCTACGGACCATAGATCGAGGTTGATGCCTTCAGTCCAGTGGAGACCCTAAGGTAGTCCTGCAGGCGTCCACAGGCCTTGGCGTCCCCTCCTACTTCTTTTGTATTCTGTTCTAGTTATTTCAAAACAGATGTACTTATTTCATTCAGTCCTTTATATGTATTATTCATAGACAGTCATGAGTTTGTCACTGCAAAATTTTGGGATTGGTTTTGTGAAATTTCGTAAAGGCATTAAATTGAGTTTACATACCTTGCTTCATTTTTTACTTTTATTTATGTTAAGTGTTGTATTTCACATATTATTAGATAATAATAAAGGAATAAAGTAAATTAAATATTCACGTTGGCGTGCCTAGCGGGTTCAATGTTAGACGCTATCACGGTCCTGACGGTGGGAAATTCGGGTCGTGACAATTACCGACCAAAGTTTTTCGGTAATTTGCAGAAAAATATATTTTTTTGTTAGAAACCGATCAACTTTGGTCGGTTTTCTGGGTTTTAACTTTGCCATAAGATGCCTGTTTTGGTAGATACACCACCCACCAGCATACCAAAATCCCTAAGAGCAACATAAAACAACAACAACAACAACAATCAATAAATACATTAAAACTAACAAATTAAAGTTCAATTGAACTAAAAAATCCAAAACCAAGTTAAAACTTATTACAACTAGTTCAAAACTGGTTCTATTTGTCTAGTTCAAAGTATATAAAAGTCAAAGAGTGTTTTCTTCAACATCATCATCACCATCTGATGAACTTTCATCTACAAGACGGTATAGAAAAGGGTCTAGTGGAGGACGGGAAGAACGACCATGGGGAGGACGGGAGGAACGATCACGGGGAGGATGGGAGGAACGATCATGTGCAGGCTGAGCCTCTAGCGATGACTCACGAGATCGGGGAAATGGGAAAGCTCTACTAGATAGGAGAGTTCTGATCTGAGCTTGCATGCCAAAGAATTGAGCATCTCTAACCCTTTCTCTTTCCTTCGATGTGAGCTTTGTCACAGTCTCCCGCATAGCGGAGAGGTTCTCCCCATTAAGTTGCTCGCCTTGTGAGGAAGTCCCTATTCCTTGCATTCCACACATATAGCGATGGAAATTTTTAGAAGGAAGCCCGTATACCTTCCCCCATTTTGGACCGCCAGCAAACTCCATCCATATTCTTTCAGCATCCTCGTCCGAAGGTTGGGTTGGATCACCCGATTCACCAGCTGGATGAGTGCGGATGAGTTCCTCCACGTTAGTTTGGTAGCGACCCTATACGAAAATTTGAATTGAATTGGTATTTCAAAATTTATATAAAAGTAAATTAAAATATTTAGAGTAAAGTGAAAGCTTACATATACAGTCGAGGACCGGTCCTCGACCAACCTTCGTTGATTCGTCTCTTTCTTCTTCTTTACAATATGCGTCTCCTTGAATAGCTTATCATGGTTCAGTAGACGCCCCAACTTCTTTTCCTGAAAACAAATTAATTTAGTTAATAAACAGAATAGATATACTTGGAAAATTAAAATAATTTAAGCAATTACGTACCAATCTTCTTTTTATTGTCCCTAGGCTGATCGCACCTCCAGTGTGCAAGGAGCCTTCCTTCTCATATGCGCGAGCTTTGTTTCCTTTTTCGCTTTTCATTAAGATCTTTGTGATAAGACATTGCCGTTGCAAATCATCCCATAAATTTTGAAGTAACCAATCAGGCTTCTTGTTCTTCTTTCTAGCATCGAAGAAAGCATCCGACAATCACGTACGAGCTTTATGATGAAACTTTGCAGCCACTTCCGCACTATAGCAGTGTTCCCTTACACACTTGATCTGTATTTCAAAAGTTATATATTATATGGAAATATCATAAATATAAATTATTAAACTACTTAAAAGTACATTTATACATTAAATTGATTGAAAATTTGCTCCTTCAGCGAGAATGGGAAATCAGTCCAAGTCGCATAAGGGCCATCATAAAGCTTTCTGATGGCTTTGGTGATTATCCTCATAGTTTTATTACACGGGATGAACCTGCAATTTAACAGTAAAAACACATTAATATCTTAGTAAAAATGTTACAAAAAAATAAATGCAAAAATAACTAATAACTATTACCCATCACCCTCAGGGACTATGATGATCTTGCCATATTTATCATAATGCACCTCCTCGTCATCGTCATCGTCATCATCGTCATCATCGTACGAAGCATGTCTATCATAGGCATGTGTGGATGGTGTAGGGGGTCAGAGCTACTACCTCACAGGCGAAGGCCTGAAATAGATGAAGTCGCTGATGAAGATGGTTGCGATCCCTGTGACTGCGACGTATCTGGATGGACCCCAAGTGGTTGTGATACTGATGGTTGTGACCCCAGTGGCTTTGAAATGGATGGATGCAATCCATGTGGCTTTGATATGTAGGGATATGATATATATGGCCGTAATGCAGATGGCTACGATCCCCGTGGTCGTGAGGTAGCTGGACTGTATGTCGGACATATAGTCCTATGGCCTTGTGATGAAGGACCTAGTGTCTGGATGAAGATGTACGGCTCTTGATGCTTTGGCAGCTCAGTATAGCCGTGGGGTGGAGGATAAGACATATTCATCTCTGAAGAGGGTGGAAAAGAGGGAGTATTATTATCTACCCTTCTCTTTCTGTTCCTAGCCTTTTCTCGACCGCTAGAACCGGTAGGGTCATTGCTACCTTGACACTTGCCTGCCATTTGCATAATATAATACATATTTAGATTGAAACATATAAGAAACTAGCTATAAAACGAGAGTGCTTTAAAAAAACTTTTTAAATCTCATCGATGTATTGTTCCTTGTCCGAAAATTCTTCGTCCTCAGTTGATTCTTGGTCCTCATTTTTTATAATTGTTACTTCATTTATATCAACTTCTTCCAATATGCGTTCAGGATGTTCCAAAACGTTTTCTACCTGATCATCCACTATTTGGTGAACGCTGGAGATATTGTTTTGATATGCAATATCTAACACATTCTCGACTTTCACCATACCTACAGGCTTATCTTTTATTACAACCCACCAATCGGACTTATTCTGCCGCAATGGATAAGGAGTATAAGACACTTGCCTAACATTATGTGCAATTTTGAAAGAATCATAGGGATCATACTCCCTCATATGATTAACCTCAATTATGTTGATTTGGTTGTGTACTGTTGAACCTCTTTTTGGATTTGGGTCAAACCACTTGCATCTAAAGAGTCAATTTCTCATATGGACAACCTGTATATTCTAGTTCTATTATTTCTATGGGCACACCATAATAATCAATATCTCCAACTTGGTTTCCATCACCACTTTGAACCCACACCCCGTTGTTGTTGCTATTTTTATTTTTAGAGCAATCCCTTGTATGGAACTTATAAACATTCACTACGTACTTGGACATTGTTGTGACCTGGAGACCAGGTCCCTAAGATATATCTTTCAAAAATGATTTACACTATTATTTGGATTATTTGCCTACATAGTGTTAAAAAAATTCATAAGTTAGCATAAATTACAAACATTATTTACCTACATAGTGTTAGAACATTATCAGGATAAACATACAAATTGTTTGAACCACGTGTCAAATCTCGTATATACAGCATCATGGCAAAATTGACCACGAAGTGACTGTAACACATCAAATATTTTTAGTACTTTCATTAAGATGTAATCATAGTAAATTTTATATTTTGATAACTAATAAATCAATGCTTACTTGAGAAATGGTACAACTTCGGGACAATTTAGCAACACATGAAGTGTAGCTGACTTGTACTTCATATCACTCAAACATCTCTTTCTAACATCCTTAGAACATCAGCCTAGTTGATTGAATATGGACATTGGTAGATATAATGGATCATTAATACATTCGACCGTGTGCCTATTGGGCATATTCTTATAACATGGAACGTTACTCTCAAAATAATAAGAACAAAAATGAGCAATTTCCTTTGCAAGATAAGCTTCGCATATAGATCCTTCAATCATATTCCTTTGCTTAACAAATTGTTTGCATTTGCCAATTGTCCTACATAATGTCATGTTAGCCAAGAACATTCCAATAAAATAGAAAATTACATCAAACTTATAATATTACCTCCCAATGGGATACATCCATCTGCATTGAACAGGCCCTCCAAGTCGTGCCTCGTGTACAAGGTGGATTGGAAGGTGTTCAATCACATCAAAAAAGCACATGGAAATATTTTTTCCATCTTACTAGAAGTTACACGAATGTTCTGATCCATCCGGAGTAGGTTTTCTTCCCTTAATGTGGTAGAACACAAGTCNATAACCCTATCACAAATTTGTTGTCTTTCCTCCGAAGTGAATGTGTAACTTGCTTTGGGCTTGAACACCTTACTATTGTTTGTTGTCTGCAAATATAATTCAGGTCGCCTGCAATATTCTTGTAAGTCAATTCTAGCCTTTGGGTTATCCTTTGTCTTACCCTTAACATTCATCACTATGTTGAACAAATTGTCAAAATAATTCTTCTCAATATGCATGACATCAAGGTTGTGACGGAGAAGATTATCCTACCAATAAGGCAAATCCAAAATATACTCTGTTTCGTCCAATTATGAGTAACACCATATCCAGGGAATCTATAAGGTGGAGCTTCACTAACTTTACTGAAGTTCTGGACCCTTTCCAAAATTTCCTCACCTGAAAGTATCGGAGGTGGAGAATCATATTCCATTTTATTCTTTTTGAATGCATTTTTTATCCTTCTAAACTCATGATCATGAGGCAAGAATTGACGATGACATTCAAACCAGGATTGCTTTCGGCCATGTTTCAAAGTGAACGCTTTACTATTTTCCATGCTTTACGGACAAGCTAGCTTCCCAGCAGTCATCCACCCAGACAACATTCCATACGCAGGAAAATCGTTAATAGTCTATATTAAATTAGAATGCAAATTGAAATTCTNTATCATTCCATACGCATGAAAATCGTTAATAGTCTATATTAAATTAGAACGCAAATTGAAATTATGATTGGTTGATATGTTATATGTTTCAACACCATCATACCACAATTGTTTTAGCTCATTAATCAAAGGTTGAAAATATACATCAACCAAACTTTTGGGATTACGTGGACTGGGGATAATAAAATTTAAGAGTATATATGGACTAGTCATACACAACTTGGGTGGTAGATTATAAGGTGTAAGAAAGACATGCCAACATGAATATGGTGTCGCAGATATAGAAAAAGACGGGAAGCCATCCGCACACAGACCTAACCGAATGTTCCTTGGTTTACTAGAAAAATATGGATATGTCCTATCAAAGTGCTTCCAAGCTTCTCCATATGAAGGATGGCACATAACACCAAGTGGTCTTCTATTTTCAAAGTGACATCTCATATGAGGAGCAAAACTCATCGATGCATATAACCTCTTTAACCTAGGTAGAAGAGGTAAATAGTGCATCTCCTTGATAGAGACCATATTTCTGATGTAATATAACATGCAACCATCTTCACAACAATCAATTCTCATTGACGAAAGTCCTAACTTAGAAACCAATATGTTTGCCTTATAGAAAACACCAAGTAAGTATATATTAGGGTCAACTAGTTCACTCATAAGGTCAACGAAAGTGTTCATGGGTTCTTGAGAAATATTACAATCCGATTTGATACTTAGTAATCTAACTGCAACAGACAGCTCAGAGTGCGAACTTCCTTCAGGTACTGGACAAATAGCTTCCTCTAACTGTTCATAAAAACGTTTTGCATCATCATTAGGAGTTTGTTCAACATTTCATTGGGCTCACCCCCGAAGTGCATCCCAAAAGCATCTGCAACCATATCCTGAATTCTAGAATCAAGATTTGTATTCTCCACCGACCTACTATGTTCACCAACAACCATGTTATGAAATATCCCACGACTACCATCGATCTTTCCATGATTAGTCCACACAAAGTAATTCTCTATTAACCCCTTCCTATAAAGATGAAGCTTAACTTCCTCCCTTTTTTCAAACTTCATACAGTTGCACCTGACACAAGGGTACCTAATTACTCTTTCACTTTGGTATGTTGGAAGTGACATTGCATGTCTAATAAAGTCATCAACCCCTTCTACAAAATCCTCCCGCAATCCATGCCGATTAGGATAATTCCTATTGTACATCCAAGTACGATGTTTCATCTATACAAATAAAACAAGAACAAATTAATTTAGTTAATTCATACCCTAAAAGTTCCAATTCATGTCCTAAAAGTTCAATTCATATACTAAAAGTTAAACTCATATCCTAAAATGTAACGACCCGACCAGTCATTTTTGCGTTATCGGACCCAGCTCCCTTAAATAAAACTTCCCATAGTGGCTTATTGTAAATTATGACTTGCGGGGACGGGTGTTTCGGGTTTCGAAAGTGTTTAGAGCGATATTGGAACACTTAGTTCCTTAAGGTTGGCCTTTTTGGCCAAGTTTGACTTTGGTCAATATTATTAGTAAATGACATCGGAATTGAGTTTTGACAGTTCTGGTAGCTTCGTATGATGATTTCGGACTTGGGCATATGTTCGGAATGGGTTTTGGATGATCCGAGAGCGTTTTGGCACCCTATATCAAAATAAGAGTTTCCTTAAGTTCGTATTGTGGTTTGGGATGTGTTTGTTGTTATCGAGGTCGGAAAAGAATTTCGAGACATGGAATAGTTCCTTTATGTCATTCATGACTTGCCTGCAAAATTTGGGATCATTCCGAGTAGTATAGGTTGGTTCGGCGCATTGTTACCGTATTGTAGAAATTTAAAGTTCCTAAGTTTGATTCTAGGGGTTTTGTGGTGTGATTTTGAGTTTTAGCGTTGTTGTGGGTGTTTTGAAGGCTCGAGCCAGTCCGTATTATGATTTGGGACTTTTTGGTATATTTGGACGGGGGCTCGGGTGGCCCCAAGTGCCTCTCGGGCACCAAACGAGGCCAAAAAACCAGCTGAAGCAACTACTGGTGCACCTATTGTGGTATGACCGCAGGCGCGGTTGCCCAGTCGCAGGTGCGAGATCGCTCCTGCTGTCCCAGCCTTGCAGGTGCGACCCTCAAGTGGGCTTCCCAGTTCTCGTAGGTGCGGGCCCTTTCCCCGCAGGTGCGAAGCCGCAGGTGCGGAATCCTGCCCGCAGGTGCGAGCCCAGACCCCTTGCCCCTCATCCGGAGGTGCGAGTCCTTTCTCGCAGGCGCGAGACCGCAGGTGCGGTCGTCGAGTCGCAGGTGCGGAAACCCCTATAGGTAGTAAGGTCTTTAAATGCGTGATTATCCCATTTTCACTCCATTTTCTTCCACCATAGACGATCTTGAGAGCTTGGAAAATAGTCCCACAACCTAGCTACTAAAAGGTAAGTAATTCTATCCTAAAGTTAGTTAATGCATGGATTCCTAGTTGAATTTAACTACCTAATAAGTGAAAAAATTAAAGATTTGGGTAGTAACCTAGGGCTTTTGAGGATTTAGAGAATTACCCGTGAATTGGCTATGAATTCATACAAAAATCATATATTAACGATCCTTAGGTTATGGGTGAGTGTTTCCTTCGAGAATTTTCGGAATTTGAGTATGCGGGACCGGGGTTGGATTTTGGGATTTCTTCAAGAATGATGAATTTGACTAAATAGTAGGAGAATTCCATGCTTTGAGTCTAATTTTATATATTTATGTAACGTTTGATTAGTTTCGGGTCCTTGAGTGACGAGT
>ML415296.1:27632-76395 GCA_005239525.1 Nicotiana knightiana
TGAGTATGCGGGACCGGGGTTGGATTTTGGGATTTCTTCAAGAATGATGAATTTGACTAAATAGTAGGAGAATTCCATGCTTTGAGTCTAATTTTATATATTTATGTAACGTTTGATTAGTTTCGGGTCCTTGAGTGACGAGTTCGGAGTTTCAGGCGCATTCTTGACCCGGGGAGTAGGTTCGACGCGAGGTGAGTCTCCTTTCTAACCTTGTAAGAGGGAATTGTCCGCCTAGGTGATTTAAATGGATATGTTCTAATTTTTGGGGGTGGTACATACGCACAAAGTGATGAGAGTCCGTACTAGCGACTATTATTGTTATGTCCGGATAGTTAGGCCTACACCATGCCTTGTGTTTTTCCTTGAAATTAACTATATGCTTAATCAATTAATATTACATGTGGTTTGTTTCCCTGAGATCATGGAATTTGAGAAATTTGAAGGAATTGTTCACTGAAAAGTAATTTATAAAGAATATTATGTGGATTGTGTGTACATGTGACCGCTTCGCAATTTACATTCCGCGAGTGGAGTGTTATTTCCCCCACTCTCATGGGAGCAGGCCGTACGCCACGGAGAGATTAAAAGATATATTATGGTTCGAGTCGTTCAACCCTCGGCTGTGAACAAATATTATCATTATGATGGCTCAGGCTGGTTGTTCTTACCCTGTATGCGCATACTGAGTTGTTAATGAATTGTGTATGGATATTGAGTGGGCCGATATTTAAAAAAAAAGGAAAAATGATGTAGTACTTACATATTTACTTCTAGTATTTATTTGAATTACAGTTATCTTTAATGTTTACTGTTTTTATCATCCTTGTATGTCCGTTCTGATATTATATCTTGTTTAATCATTTTGTTGGACCTTAGTGAGTGTCAAGTCGACCTCTCACCACTACTTCTTCGAGGTTAGGCGGGATACTCACTAGGTATATATTTGTTTATGTACTCATGCTACGCTTCTGTACTTAATTGTACAGGTTCTGCTTGTTCATCTGGTTATCAGACCGTAGCTCGATTCTGATCATAGTTGGACCTGACTTCACGGTGAGCTGCTTCTCCTGACGATCCTCGGCAGCACCATAGAGTTTATTTTGCTTATTTCCCGTCTATTTCTTTCAGATAGTGGGACTGTATATTATATCTTTTGTATATTCTGTTAGTAGGACCGTAAGACTTGTGACACTAGTTCCTGGCACACACGTGGTAGTTGTTATGGAGTACGGGTCTGCATATATATTGGCTCATGCCCCTTATGACTGCTTTTGAGTTAATTTGGCTAATTATCATTTTCGATTTATGTTTTAAACTTTAAAAACTTGGTATATGTTAAAATGGTTAATCAAACAAGAAAAAACCTTTAGTAAATTGAGTGTTGTCTTGCCCGACCCCGCTGTTGGACGCCATCACGACCTGAGTTAGGATTTTGGGTCGTGACAACATGGTATCAGAGCTCTAGGTTCACGTAAGTCTCACGAGTCACGGGAAAACCCAGTAGAGTCTTGCGGATCGGTACAGAGACGTCTATACTTATCTTCAAGAGGCTAAAGGGTGTTTGGAAAACCTCTCCTTATTTTTATTCTATCGTGCAGTCGATGGTTTAATAAAACTCATTCTTCTATTCTCTCATAGATGGTGAGGACGCGTGCATCCAATGTTCCAGATAGGTGCCATAATGGCTAGTTTAGGATTTGGGCTCATGACCAGTAGGTATCAGATCCTAGGTTACATAGGACTCAACGGTTATGAGCAGTTTTAGTAGAGTTTTGCGGATCGGTATGGAGACGTCTGTACTTAACTTCGAGAGGCTACAGAACCCTTAGGAACAATCTCATTTTTCTTGAATTTGGTCATGCCATTTCATTGATTCTGGAAATCTTAAAATCTGTTGTTTCATTCTCTCACAGATGGTGAGGACTCGCGCTACCGATCAGGGCGATCATCCACCAGCTAGACCAGCGAGGGGTTGAGGTCGCGATCAAGCCATGGTAGAGGTAGGGGCCAGCCCGTGTGGAAGCCAGAGCAGTACCAGTTGATCCCCCTACTGTTCAGGAGAAGATCCCCGCTACAGATACTCCAGCGGGACATGCTTAGGCACCGGTAATGCCTATTGTTATTTCAGGTCTTTGGGATACCTTGGCTCAGATCTTGACTGTGTGTATCACCCTTGCTCAGGCATTTGCCGCTACTTCACAGGCAAGGGAGGTAGTCAGACTCCAGTTTCCCGGACACTGAGCAGGTTACTTAGTTCCATCAGGCACCGGGGGCGGTTCCAGCTCAGTCGGACGCTCCAGTTCAGGACTTCATAGTTCTAGCTATGCCAGATGATGAGCAGCATAGGCTGGAGAGGTTTAGTAGACCTCAGCCTCCAACATTCAATGGTGCTGAGGGCGAGGATACCCAGGGTTTTCTGGATAAGTGTCAGAGGATGTTGCGTACTGTCAGGATTTTGGTAACCGGTGGGGTCTCGTTAGCTACTTTTCAGTTTTCTAGTGCTGCTTTCACTTGGTGGGAGTCTTTTGATAGGCGTAGGCCTATTGGTTCAGCACCCTCACCTGGCAGTAATTCTCCACTATCTTCTTGGAGAAGTATGTACCCTAGTCTCACATGGAGGAGTAGCGCAGACATTTTGAGCAGCTGCGCCAGGGGAGCTATTAGTGATGCAGTATGAAATGTGTTTTTTAAAGTTGGCTCGTCATGCCACCGAGTTTGTCCCTACTGATAGGGATAGTATGTGGAGGTTCGTGGATGGCCTCGCTTATCAACTCCTCCTTTTTATGACTCGGGAGAGGGTGTCGGGTTCTACCTTCGAGCAGGTTGTTGATAATGCTCGAGATATTAAGTCGGTTCGCCGCCAGGAACGAGTAGAGGGGGAGGCCAAGAGGCCTCGTGGATCTGGTGGTTCTAGTTGTGCTCCTTCCTGGGGGCACTTTTTAGCATGGTAGAGGCCGTTCATTCAGGCCTCCTCGGTTAGGCCGCCCATCCCATAGTGGTGCATCTTCGAGACATGCTCCCCGCAGTTCTCAGCTTGGCCGTTCTTCATTTGGTGCCCTTCTAGCCTAGAGTGCTGCTTGAGCACCATCAGTTCAGGGTTCTCTTATGCATGGTTCTCCTAGTGGCCATTCTGGTGCCAGGGGTCCTTTTCAGTCCCCTTCTCCAGTTTCAGGGATTTGTTATGAGTGGGGAGAGTTCGGGCATATGAGGAGGCAGTGTCCTCATCTTCTTGGAGGTCCATCTCAGCTGAGGAGCCAGCCTTCGACTTCATCTCCAGTTACTTCACCACCCACCCAGGCAGCCAGGGGTGGTAGTCAGTCAGCTAGAGGCCGCCCTAGAGGGGGAGGCCGAGCAGGTGGAGGTCAAGCCCGTATGTATATATTTCCAGCCAGGCCAGATGCTATGGCCTCCGATGTAGTGATCGCAGGTATTGTCTCAGCTTGTCGCCGAGATGTTTGTCTTTATTTGACCCTTGTTCTACATATTCCTATGTTTCTTCATATTTTGCCCATTTCTGGATATGCCATGAGAGTCTTTAGTTACATATGTTCATGTGACGACTCTGGTGGGTGATACTATTTTTGTGGACCTTGTGTGTTGGTCGTGTGGGATATCTATTAGGGGTCTAGAGACCCGAGTGGACCTATTGTTACTCAGCATGGTCGATTTTGATGCGATATTGGGCATGGACTGGTTATCTCCGTGTCATGTTGTTCTTGATTTTCATACTAAGACCGTGACCATAGATATGCCAGGATGTCCGAGGGTTGAGTGGAGAGGTTCTTCTGAGTATGTGCCTAGCAGGGTGATTTCCTACCTGAAGGCTCAGTGTATGGTTGAGAATGGGTGTTTATCGTATCTGGCCTTTGTGAGGTATGTCAATTCTGAGACTCCCGCTATTGATTCGGTTCCTGTGGTCCGTGACAGTTCGGACGTGTTTCCTGCAGACCTGCCAGGCATGCCACCTGACAGGGACATTGATTTTGGTATTGACCTTGTGCCAGGAACTTAGCCTATTTTTATTCCACCTTATCGTATGGCACCAGCAGAGCTAAAGGAATTAAAGGAGAACCTTCAGGAACTCCTAGATAAGGGGTTCATTCGGCCTAGTGTGTCACCTCGGGGTGCACTGATATTGTATGAAAAGAAGAACGATGGTTCTATGTGTATGTGTATTGATTATCGGCAGCTAAACAGGGTTACGGTGAAGAATCGGTATTCATTGCCTCGTATAGATGACTTGTTTGATCAGTTGTAGGGTAACAGGGTATTTTCCAAGATTGACTTGCATTTCGGCTATCATCAGTTGAAGATTCGGGGGCCAGACATTCCGAAGACTGCTTTCAGTACTAGATATGGTCATTATGAGTTTCTGGTCATGTCATTTGGGTTGACCAATACCCCAGCTGCCTTTATGCACTTGATGCACAGTGTATTCCGGCCTTATCTGGATTCTTTCCTCATCGTGTTTATTGACGATATCTTGGTATATTCCCATTCTCGGGAGGATCATGAGCAGTATTTGAGAGTTATGCTTCAAACATTGAGGGAGAAGAGATGGTATGCAAAATCTTTGAAGTGTGAGTTCTAGGTTGATCCGAAAAAGGTAGAGGTGGTGTAAAGTTGGCCTAGACTGGCATCAGCTACTAAGATTCACAATTTCCTTGGTTTGGTAGGGTACTACCACCGTTTCATAGAGGGAATTTCATCTATTGCAGCACCTATGACCAGACTGACCCATAAGGGTGCTCAGTTCAGGAGGGCTGAGGAGTGTGAGGAGAGCTTTCAGAAGCTCAAGCCATCTTTGACTACAGCTCCGGTGTTGGTTTTGCCTACGTGTTCAGGTTCTTATACAGTTTACTGTGATGCCTCGAGAGTCAGCCTTGGAGCGGTTTTGATGCAGGGCAGTAGGGTGATTGCCTTCATGTCCAGACAGTTGAAGGTGCACGAGAAGAACTATCTAGTGCACGATCTTGAGCTAGCAGCTATTGTCCACGACTTGAAGATTTGGCGTCATTATTTATATGGAGTGCATTGTGAGATTTTCGTTGATCATTGTAGTTTGCAGCATCTACTTAAGTAGAAGGATCTGAATTTGCGTCAGAGGAGGTGGTTAGAGCTTCTCGAGGATTATGACCTCACTATTTTATATCATCCGGGGAAGGCCAATGTAGTGGCTGATGCCCTAAGTCGCAGGGCGAAGAGTTTGGGGAGTCTAGACTACCTTCCAGTAGCAGAGAAACCTTTAGCGCTTGATAGTCGATATTTAGTTGGTCAGTTGGTGAGATTGGATCTATCAGAGCCCCCGTGGGTATTGGCTTGTGTAGCCTCCAGGTCTTCTCTTTATGATCAGATTAGAGCACGCCAGTATGATGATCCACACTTGCTCGTTCATCAGGACAGCGTCCGTCGCGGTGATGTCAGGGATGTGGTTATTGGTGATGACGGGGTCATGAGGATGCAGGGCTGGATTTGCGTGCCCAATATGGACGGACATCGATATTTGATTCTGGTTGAGGCCCATAGTTTGCGGTATTCCATCCATCCGGGTACCGCAAAGATGTATCAGGCTCTAAGACAGCATTATTGGGGGACGCAGATGAAGAGAGATATTGTTGAGTTCGTGGCTCGGTGTCTCAATTGTCATCAGGTCAAGTATGAGCACTAGAGACCAGGTGGATTGCTTCAAAGATTAGATATTCCGGAGTGGAAGTGGGAGCGAATCACCATGACTTTGTGGTCGGACTTCCACGGACTTCGAGGAGGTTTGATGCTATATGGGTTATTGTGGATTGGCTAACCAAGTCCGCGAACTTCATTCTTGTTGGTACTACTTATTCTTCGGAGCGGTTAGCTGAGATTTATATCACGGAGATTGTCCGATTGCATGGGGTTCCAGTTTCTATCATTTTTGACAAAGGTACTCAGTTCACATCTCAGTTTTGGAGGGCCGTGGAGAGGGGGTTAGGTACTCAGGTCGTGTTGGGCACAGCATTTCATACTCAGACTAACGGGCAGTCGGAGCGTACTATTTAGATTTATTAGGATATGTTGTGTGCCTATGCCATTGATTTTGGGTGTTCATGGGATCAGTATCTACCACTCGTGAAGTTTGGTTATAATAATAGTTATCAGTCGAGTATCCAGATGGCTCCATATGAGGCTTTATATGGTAGGAGGTACAGATCTCCGGTTGGTTAGTTTGAGCTAGGTGAGGTTAGGCTATTGGGCACAGACATGGTTCAGGATGCGTTGGGTAAGGTGAAGTTGATTCAGGAGCGGCTTCGCACGGTGCAGTCTAGGCAGAAGAGTTATACGGGCCGGAAGGTCCGATATGTGTGTTTCATGGTTGGGGAGAAAGTGTTGCTGAAGGTGTCACCCATGAAGGGTGTTATGAGGCTCGGGAAGAGGGGAAAGCTGAGTCCCCTGTTTATCGGGCCTTTTGAGGTGCTTCAGAGGATTGGGGAGGTGGCTTATAGGCTTGCCATGCCTCCCAGCTTATCGAGTATTCATCCGGTGTTCCATGTTTCGATGCTCCGGAAGTATGTTGGTGTCCCGTCTCATGTTTTGGAATTCAACACGGTTCAGCTCGAGGGTGATATGTCATATGAGGTAGAGCCAGTGGCTATTTTTGGTCATCAGGTCTGAAAGCTGAGGTCTAAGGATATAGCTTTAGTGAAGGTTCAGTGGATAGGATAGCTGGTGGAGGATGCCACCTGGGAGACCGAGCGGGAGATGCGGAGAAGATATCCTCATTTATTCGAGACTCCAGGTATGTTTCTAGACCTGTTCGAGGTCGAATTTATTTAAGACGGGGAGGATGTAACGGCCCGGCCGGTCGTTCTGTGAGATTAGCCCTGTTTCTCCCATTTCTGCTTTCTGATATGTTTCTTAGCCTATTTATGTTGTGTTGGGTCAGTTGGTTCGGGTTAAGAGTGGTCGTGGTGAGAACTGAGACACTTAGTCTCTTAAATTAGTTTAATAGTTGAGAAAGTCAACTGGGAATTGACTTCTTGGTAAACGCCCTCGGAATGTGGATTTTATGGCTATAGCTTCGTTGAATGATTTGGGACTTAGGAGTGTGTTCG
This sequence comes from Nicotiana knightiana, assembly GCA_005239525.1. Taxonomy (NCBI): domain Eukaryota; kingdom Viridiplantae; phylum Streptophyta; class Magnoliopsida; order Solanales; family Solanaceae; genus Nicotiana; species Nicotiana knightiana. Next base: position 34,721 of record ML415296.1, read on the forward strand.
GAATGAAGTTTTGATGTCCGGTGTAGAATTAGGCTTGAATTGGCGAAAGTTAGTTTTTAGCGATTTCCGGTCGGCAGTGGAAAATAGGCAGGTCTGTTATATCATTTTGGATATGTGTGCAAAATTTTAGGTCAATCGAAAGTGTTTTGGTTGGTTTCGACATCATTGGCGAAATTTAGAAGTTTCAAAGTTCATAGGCTTGAATTTGATGTGATTTTGGTGTTTTGCATTGCTTTTGGTGTTTCGAAGGCTCGACTAAGTTTGAATGATGTTATGGGATATGTTTGGTTAGGGTCCTGAGGGCCTCAGGAGTTTTTCGGGTGGTTAATGGACAAACTCTTGACTTAAAAAAAATTGGGTAGATTTTACTGGTGTAAGTTTCTAGTTTCCTTCTACGTGATCGCGGGAGGATGTTTGCGATCGAGTAGGCCTAGTTGGGGATGGAAGGATTGTTGTTATATTCCATCGCATGGTGGAGGTCACCATCGCATAGAGCTGATGGGCGCGTGCGAGGGCTAAGTCGTTGTTCTTCGCGATCGGATGGGTTTTTGTCCCGCTGAATCGTGATCACGTGTGAATGTCTGCGATCGCGTAGTGTAATTTGATGGGGCAGCAGATTTTTTCTTCGCGATCGCGTGGGAGGTTCCGTGATCGCAGTGAAGAAAGAGTCCTGGGCAGAACAATATTTAAGTTCCAAATTTGAGGGTTCTTGGCCATAACTTATTTTTTTCATTAGTGAGCTCGGGTAAAGGAGATTTTGGACGAGCTTTCAGTGAGGTTCTTGTGGTAAGTGTTCTTCAATCATTTTTGGTTCTATTTCATGAATTTGTCTTGATTTTCACCATGCAAATTGAGGAATATAAGAAGAAAAGTTGGAAAAAATGGGAGGAAAATTTGGAAAATTCTTTTGGTGTTTTGAGTACGAAATTTAGGTCGGATTTTGGTAAATTTGGTATGGGTATACTCGTAAGGGAATGAGGATTCTAGTTTTGTGATTTTATCGAATTCTGAGACGTGGGTCCGGGGCTCAGATTTGGCCAAATTTTGAGAATTTTGTTAAAATTTATATCTTTCAATTGGGTTTTGTTCTGTTAGCGTATATTGATGATGTTAATCCGATTTTGGTTAGATTCAGAGCATTTTGGAGCCACTTTGAGGTGAAAGAGCATCGCAGAGTAGCTTTTGGGTTGTTTTTGAGGTAAGTGACGATTCTAAGCCGCGTATTCAATTTGAAACCTTATGTTATCGTGTATTTCAGAATTTTATACTTGTTTATGGGACGTGAGCCATGTCTGGGGCCTTGTGCCGACCTGTTTAGACCCTCAGCGGTATTTTCCATGTTTGGGGCCTTGTGCCGACCTGTTTAGACCCTCAGATCTCATTTTTACACTATTCTACCACTATCCTGATAGAACCTCTGTGAACACAGTCATGTTTACCACTTGTTGTTATTTTCACTGTTATCATACTATTTTTATAACTCTGACAAGTATTTTGGGCTGAGTCCCGTGAGTTGAGATTAATTGCCCGAGTAGCTTTTGAGGATGAGTAGGTGAGTCCTAGCGCCGAGTATGTGAGGATAGTTATGGGACGGGCTGCACGCCGCAGCAATATATATGTTATATATTAAATGTGGGTCGGGCTGCACACCGCAGCAATATATATATTATATATATATATATATGCATCGGGTTGCACGCCACATCAATGTACATGTTGGATCGGGCTGCACGCCGCAGTAGATAAATTATATATATATGGATCGGGTTGCACGCAGCAGCAATATATGTTATATATGGATCGGGCTTCCCGCTGCAGCAGTTGTGTGTATTTCCCGGTACTTACTGAGTACGAGTGACTAGTGTGAGCATGAGATACTAATAGTGGAGTCACGAGTGACTGAGAGGCTTTCCCGAGAAGCTTTATTGTGAGTGATACTATGCCCGAGGGGCTTATATTTTATGAAACTACTATTTTTCACTCTTCTTTACACTGAGCCTCTAATGATAATGTTGGACAAATAATTTTATGCGAGATTTTTAAATGGAAATTTGAGTTTTTATGAAATATTCGGAATGTAGATTCAAGACTTGATTTATTCATTTCCACTGTTATTCATTATATGGATTTACCTGATTTATAAATGCTCGTGACTACACTCAAGTTTTTAGTTACTTTGATTACTTACAGAGTTGGCGTACTCATGTTACTCCCTACACCTCTGTGTGTAGATCCAGATACCAGACCATCTCACTAGTTGATTTTCGGACATGCTTGGAGTTGTTCGAGGATCGAGGTAGCTGCTCAGCGTCCCCAGCTCACCTCATTTCCCTTCCGCAGTTCATAGTTTTTGTCTTTTGTACTCCAGGATTTGTAGTAGCAAGTCACCTTGTTGTACATTTGTATTTACAACTCTAGATGCTCATGACAGTTGACTCCAGGTTTTGGGGAAGTGTATAAATTGTTCATCTCATTTTGCTATTTTATCATCGGCTAATTTTGGGAAAATTATGAAATATTATGATAGTCTAAAATGGTTGGCTAGCCTAGTTCAATTATAGGTGCCATCACGGCCAGTTTAGGAATTGGGGTCGTGACATCGGAGTACCCCCGAGGTCGAACTACCCCCCGACTACCCCAGAGGTTGATTTTTCGACAGATGCAGCGAAAACCAGAAAACTTATACCAGCATATATCAACAGTCAACCAACGTTCAAAAATGATTCGTTAACCATCTGAAACTCACATGAGGCCCTCGGTATTTAACCAAAGAATTAGATCCTTTGACCAAAGTTATTTTTAGGATGAACACGGGTTTCTGATAACCAAGGCAAGACTGATTATTGTAAGTAATTAAACAAAGAAAAATCGATGAGATGCACGAAGTGACATCTTCAATTATGGCTTTCACATCATTGTTTTTTCCCATTTTTGACGGTTGTCTTCGAGTATAAATACCCCTTTTCTTTTCTTTCACGAAAAACTTCTACGTTCAAACTTTATTTGTAAAGACCTTTTTCCTTGTCTTTGTAGATATGTATTCTTCAAACTAATCTAAGAGAGTCATAAACATAGATGATTTGACTCCCACTTCTGCTCCAACGCAGACTAGGAGATGCGGCAGGTTGAAGAGTTTAGGTTCTACTCCTTCAAGGGGTTCTACCTCTTCTCAAATTACTTCCCCTGCTTCTTCTAGGTCTTTAACTTCTCCGAAGGCTAAGGCTTCTAAATCTTCGTCTAAAGGTAGAGGACATCACGAACCTTTTCTCGAACTGAGGGTCGATGAAATAGTTCCTGTGGAGCTCACCTTGGCTAGGGATAGTCAGGCCCTTAGAGATCATCTTTCTTCGTTGTCGTCTCTTGACAATGCTGACAAATACCCTACCCAACTCATTGGAGGTTTAATTCCTCTTATACGCCGGGACTGTTATTGGAGTTCCGATTTTCCTGTAATCGTTCCAAACAGTAATCAAAGAATAACGTCTTACAAGACAGTGAATTCTTTTGCTTATACCTATCCCTTTACATTAGGGTTTAAGCCTCCCATTGACCCGGTTATCATCGAGTTCTATCAATTTTTCAAAATTTGCTTGAGACAAGTCGGTCCTCTTATATCGCGAGTCGTTACATGTTTTAGATACTTGGCTACCTTAGCTTCGATCCCCTTCACCTTTCATCATCTTATTCACCTCCATTCTGTAATGTTATTCCGTCAGGGAATTTTTACCCTGGCTGCTAGGAGTAAAAGGGTGTTAGAGACTTCTGAAGATGATAAGGATCGAGGTTGGTACCTTCGATACGTTGATGTGCCTACGGTTGGCTTAGTAGGTGAAGAAAATCTTCCCTTCTTTGAGAAGTGGAATCGTGCATGTGAGTACATTTTAGCTCACATTCCTTGCTTTTTGCTTTAGATGTTTTACTAACACCGTAGTTGTTTCTTCTTTTCGCAGCAATCATGGGAACTATCGAGAATGTCACTGGTTTCAGAGATTGGGTAGAAAATCTTTTGTTAATCGCTTCATTGAAAGAATGTTCATGGAAGTACCTCTCTGAGAGGTTTGGTTGGAGAGTTAAGACTCATGGTAAGTGAAGTTTTTGTTTGTACTTGTTTCTCCCTTTGAGCATTATTTAATCATTTCCTTTTGACAGGTTTTCCTGCTCATGGAGTTTCTGCATCCACGTCTGTTCCCAAGTTATCCCTGGCTCAGGCCCAGGAGATCATTTCAGGCTCTTCTTCTTCAAAAAGAAAAGCATGTGGGTCAAGGACCTCAGAAGAAGAGGAGGAAGAAAAGGGCTTTTTAATCCATAGGTCATGCAGAAGGAAGGTGGTCTCAGATGACGAGTACACCTGTTATTGATCCTTCCGTACCTGGAGTTGAATTTTCTTCCCTTGAGGATGCTTTTCCCTCTCCTGTACGTTATTTTTTTGATCATCTATTCTGGGAGGGCTTTGATCTTGTTGCTGATGAAACTTACCTGGTTGTTCTCTCCTTCTCTTACAGAACTCTCCTCCACTGTTCCAGTTATTTCTCCTGCCCCCGTGCCTATTCCTGCTCCTGTTCTTGATCCCTCTCCCGTGGCTTTTTTGGCTCCTCAGACTTCCTTGCCTGTGGCTCATGCATCTGTTCTTTCTTACATGCCTTCTGTGTCAAAAGTGGGGTCTTCCAGTAGGGAGATGACGCAGGTGATAATAGAAATTCCGGTAGAGGGTAGCCTCTTTAAAATGTCTGGCCAGCCTGAGGTGTGGTTGAAACCGTTGATAGGTTCAACAGAGAGAGCTAAGCTGGATAGCCGCAGTTCCCTTACATGGGCTAATGAGATCGTGCATACTTCTTTAAAGGTAGAATATATTTTCTTTCATCCATTGTTGTAGGCGTACTTATCATATCTAATTGATTTCCTTTTGTAGATCAGCCTTTTAGGCACGGAGCTTATGAAAAGGATTTCCCATACGGAGCAGGAAGTAAAGGAGTGGCATGCTGAAGCAGGTAACTGGAAAGAATAATATGAAAGGTTAAGGCTCGACATGAAAGCCGTAGAAGAAGAAAAATGTATCTTGGAGAAGCAAGTGAGGGTCATAAAGGCAGAGTTGGCCGTGGAGAAGGCATCCTCTGATCAGGCAGGCAAGGATAAGAGTGTCCTAGAGTCCACATTCGTGGAGCAGCTGTCTCATGCCTCTTAAGAGATCAGGAGTTTGAAGGCCTTAGTAGATCAAAAGGTGGAGTATTTGGGCGAGCTTTTGCAATCTCTTACTCAGACCCAGGAGGATCTCCGCAACTCTTTGGAGAAAGTTCAATTCCTGGAAAGGTCTTTCGCTCCTTTAAGGGCCTCTAATGATGCTGTTGTGATGGAGAGGGATGAACATAGAGCTGAAGTTATGCTATGGGAAAAATTACGAAGCTCTTCAGGATAGGGCAGTTGTCGATGTTAGTTGGGCATATATGAACTCTCACCTCGACACGTTGACTGAAATGAGCCGAGAGGGTTTCGACCTTAATGCTAAAATTGCAAAAATAAAGGAGTCCATTGAGAAGTCTCAACAAGGTCAGAGTCTCTCTTCACCTTAAGGTGAGGCTCCGGTTGCTCAAGTCTCTTCATCCCAAGCCGCTCCTGCTCCTTCTGCCAGTGAAGTCAACCCCCCTCCTGATGAAATTTAAGAAGTTGGTTCCTCCCTTTTTTTTCTTTGTCTCAATTGGTTGTTACCCCCAGTCCCATCGGGGGTAAATTTGGATCTCTTAAAGTCCCCCAATGACAACTTAGGGGCACCTTAATGTATTAAAAACTATATACAGCTAAGTATAAGTTAATACTTAGTTTTTACTTAGTCATTTTAATATATTAATGCAAGTATGACTTTTACTTTCCGTTGAGTTTCTGTTTCACTCTTTATGTCTTTTGCATGCTTTATTTTTTGAGGTTTTAGTTTTACCTCTGAGATTTGCATATAGAATGCTTTAGATTACTCGCACCTTTTCGTAATAAGCACGGTGTCATATAAAATATGTGCCTTTTTGTAGTATGCATAATTTATGAAAGTGGACCCTTTTTGTCACATGCTTAAGAATGTTTCTGAGGAAAATTTTTTGTTTTAACATTCAATACATTTTACATGTGTTTGATTATCGTCTAAAACTCATGTTGCAACTATTTTCTTTTAAAAGATTTGATATACACTTGTATTTAGTAATTGTTTTTCATATGTAACAGTTTTCTCGAGTTAATTCAAGAGAGCAACTATTTTTCGTTCGTAACAGTTTTTATTCAAGTTGGGGTTTTCACCCGTAACTATTTTTGTTGACAATAGTTTTCAATAAGCATGAGTGAAATGCTCTTACATCCGTAACTGTTTTATTTGATAACAATTTTTTATATGAGTACAAAGATTTCGTAACTGTTTTTAGTTACCACAGTTTTGAATGAGTACAATGATGATGATATTTTATCCATAAGTACAAAGATGTTCATTTCTTCCTCGTGGCTAACATTTTACCTTTTAACCTGAACATTTTTGTAGGTTTTTTGGATTAGGCTTTGTGTTTGAGTCTTTGGCTCTTTCGATTTTGCTCGTATCACTTGACTTGTTGGGTAGATAGATCTTCAGGCTCGAGCTTTGACTTTTTTATAGTCTTTTTTACTTCGTCTTTGCCTTACATATTGTATAGTCCCCCAAGTGTTTGATTTTTGAAGAATGAAATCTCGAGCACTTGACTATTCCTTCCTTGTGGTCCTTTTCCTGAAAAGGAAAAACATACGGGATTGCTTAACCCTTTAAAACGTCCATCAGAAAGCGTAACCCTAGACCGGGAATTCAGTTACTTGCTCGTGTCTTTTCAGGTCTAATATCATCATCTGGTAATGGGTTAACTTTATGCCTATCATCAAAGGTTAGTAAAATTTTAAATTTTCAAAATAATATCGAACTTGTGATACCTGACCGGAGGTACTTCTTTTCTTTAAAAGTAGTATTTCTTCAAGTGGATGGAATTCCAACTTGTTGGTAGGATTCTGCCGTCCATAGCTTCCAGCTCGTAGGCGCCCTTCCCAGCTATGCCTCGGACTTTGTAGGGTCCTTCCCAGTATGGACTTAGCTTTCCTGCGCTTGCTTCTTTCGTTGACTGAAAGACTTTTTTGAGGACGAAGTCCCCAATCTTGAAGTATCTGAGATGAGCTTTACGGTTGTAATAACGCTTTGAGTTGCCATCCGTATTAGTGCTGCTTCTCTCCGTTGTTTGAGCAGGTCCAGATTGGTCTTTAATTCGTCGTCTTTTGCTTCCTCTGTGGCTTTTGTAAACCTTATTCTTGGTTCGCCAATCTCCACAGGTATTAAGGCTTCTAAGCCATAGACAAACGCGAACAGGGTTTCTCCCATGGCTATTTTTTAAGTTGTTATGTATGCCCATAGTACCGCTGGTAACTCATCAGGCCAATTTCCTTTGGCTTTATCTAGCCACTTCTTTAGATTAATGGTAATGACTTTATTCATTGACTCAGCTTGACCATTAGCCACGGGGTGGTATGGCGTTGAAGTGGTCCGTTTGATTTTCCAGCTTTCGAAGAATTTTGTGATTTGCGAGCCTATGAATTGTGGGCCATTATCACACACGATCTCCTTTGGTATCGCAAAGCAGCATATTATGTTTCGTCATAAGAAGCTTTTAACTTCCTTTTCTCGAACATGTTTGAATGCTTCTGCCTCTACCCATTTTGTAAAATAGTCGGTTAGCACGAGTAAAAACTGTACATGTCCTTTAGCTGTGGAAGAGGTCCCACTATGTCCATACCCCATTTCATGAAGGGCCATGGGGATATTATTGGATGCAATAATTATTGGCAAACCTTTGGCATCTGCCACATTTTGATACGAAGTTCTCGACCTCTTCTTCCATCTTAGGCCAATAGTATCCAGCTCTGATTAGGGTTTTTACCAAGGATCTCGCCCCAGAGTGATTTCCACAGTGTCCTTTGTGGACTTCTTTCATCAAAAATGTCGTTTGCTTAGGTCCGAGGCATTTTACTAAGGTCCCTCCGAACATCTTGCGATGTAATGTGTTGCGAATGAGGCAGTACTGGGAAGCTTTGTTGCGAAGCGCTTGAGCTGTTTTCTTGTCTTCAGGTACGGTGCCATTCTGCAAAAAAATTAAGATTTCATTTCTCCAATCCCAAGTCAAATTGTTGAAATTTACCTCATTTTTTGTCCTGGTCGATTGCTGAATGGAATAGATAGACGACAATTGTATTGTCTTTGTTTGTTACTTCCATGACTGCTGCGAGGTTAGCTAATGCATCTGCTTCTACATTTTCCTCTCTAGGTATTGGTATTACCTTCCATGTTTAGAATTGTCTCACGAGCTCTCGTGTCTTTTCCATATATTGTTGCATCCGAGTCTCTCGAGCGATGTAAGTCTCCTGCATCTGATTTACTACCAGTAAGGAGTCTCTTTTTTATTACGATTTTCTCGATTGAAAGTTCTCGTACGAGTTCTAGTCCTGCAATGACAGCTTCGTACTCTGCTTCATTGTTAGTTATAGGATAACATTTGATGGACTGTCGTGTCTTTTCACCCGTGGGTGATATTAAGACTATGCCTAAACTGGCACTTTTTATATTGGAAGAACCATAGGTAAATAGGGTCTACAGACCCGGATTAGTACCATTAAAGAGTTGTAACTCTTTTTCCACTTCAGGAAAAATGCTAATACTAAAGTCAGCGACAAAATCAGCTAAGATCTGAGACTTGATTGCAGTCCTAGGCTAATATATTTCATGATCACTTAATTTTATGGCCCACTTGTATAATCTTCCTGATAGTTCTTGTTTATACAGTATGTTTCTTAATGGATACGAGGTCACAACTGTGATTGGATGACATTGAAAGTATGGTCTTTCATTTTCTAGATGTCGTGATTAGAGCTAAGACTAACTTTTCAAGATGTGGATATCTAGTTTCAGCATCTAGTAATGTCTTACTTACATAATAAATAGGGGATTTTTTACCTTTATTCTCTATTACTAATATTGCACTTACAGCAATTTGCGAGACGGCAAGGTAGACGTACATCCTCTCCCCCTCCTTTGGTTTTGACAGCAACGGAGGTTTTGATAGATAAAAATTTAGGTCATTGAGAGCTTGTTGACATTTTTCGGTCCATTCGAACCGATTTTGCTTTTTGAGAACTGCAAAGAATTTAAAACTCTTCTCGGAAGATTTGGAAATAAATCTTCCCAAGGCTGCAATTCTTCCCGTTAGTCTTTGAACATTTTTTTTGTTTATAAGTAGATCAGGTATTTCTTCTATAGCTTTAATTTGATCAGGATTTACCTCTATTCCCCTATTTGATACAAGGAAACCCAAGAATTTACCTGATTCTACGCCAAAAGCGCACTTTTCTAGATTCAACTTCATATTGTACCTGCGTAAAATGTCAAAGGTAATAGAGAGGTGCTGGAAATGGTCTCTGCCCATGTTGATTTAACCATCATGTCATCGATGTAAACTTCCATCATTTTTCGAAGATATTCCTGGAACATCTTGGTCACTAGCCTTTGATAGGTGGCTCCAGCGTTTTTTTATGCCAAAAGGCATGACTTTATAATAATAAATCCCCCTGTTTTTAATAAAGGAGGTTTTTTCCTCATTTGAGGGACCCATTTTAATCTGATTATAACCAGAATACGCATCTAGAAAGGTTAACAATTCATGACCTGCAGCGGCATCAATCATTTGATCTATACGTGGTAACGGGAATGAATCTTTGGGGCATGCTTTATTTAAGTCAGTATAATCTATGCGTACTCTCCATTTGCCATTATTTTTAGGTACTACCACAGTGTTAGCTAGCCAGTTAGGGTACGTTACCTCTCGTATCGAACCTATTTTCAAGAGTTTGTGTACCTCTTCGTCAATCACTTGGTTCTTGAATGGACCTTGCTTTCTTTCCTCTTCTTAACAGGTATGAAGGATGTATCTTTATTTAGTTTATGATTAATCACTTCTAGTGGGATACCTGTCATATCTGAGTGGGACCACGCAAAGCAATCTGTGTTAGCCTTTAAGTAATCAATTAACGTACCTTTTCAACTGCAACTCAGCATCGTGCCTATATACACTTTCTATTCAAGTTTTTGTTCAAACAATGGAACAGCTTCGAGCTCTTCAGTAGTTGTTTTGATGTGCTCGTGTTCCTCCGGTTCATGAATGATGTCTGGTCTGGAATCTACATTCGTGTGGTCCAATGCATCTTCTATGGTGACTTGATTCACCTTCTCGTGAGTATCTTCTTCCGTACCTATTTCAGCAATAATACCTTTCGTACCTATTTGGGTGGTGTTACCTGCTTGGGAGATTCCCTTATCTTTTGATTCTTCAACCTCTACTTTTTTTTGTAGTGTACCACAAAATTTATATTTCTCGCGGTTTGTTGATCGTCTCTAATTTTCTGAATCCCCCATTCGGAGGGGAATTTAATTATCTGATGCAATGTGGATGGTATTGATTTCATGTCGTGGATCCATGGCCTTCCCATGATTACGTTATAAGCCATGTCAGTGTCGATGACCTGGAACCTGGTATTTTTTATTACTCCCTCAGCATAAGTGCTAAGTTCAATTTCCCCTTTTGTTATAACCGTCGAGTTATCAAATCCTGATATGGCTCGTGCCTTTGGGATTACTTGATTCGTAATAGCATTTCTTCCACGACTCTTAGCAAAATGATATTGACTGAACTACCTGGATCAATCAACACTCTTTTTACGTTAGTCTCATGAATAAGTAAGGATATCAACAAATCATCATTGCGAGGAAGCATTAATCTGCCGATATCTGCATCATCGAAGGTTATATTGTCTTCTTCCAGATTTTCACAAACCCGCTTTCCATGTGTAATTGTGAAATTCGTGGCCGCTTTGCAGACCACTCTGTTTAATTCTTCACCTCTGTGTATCACGTTGACCATTCATTTTGGAGATGGAGGTTTTGCGGGCTCTTTCCTGTTCTTCATGTATGCATGTTTACCTTTTTCTCTAAACAATTATGTTGAATAGCCCTGTTTCAATAATTGTTCTACCTCACCTTGCAAAAATCTGCAATCTGCAGTTCTGTGTCCATGATCATTATGGAATTCAAACCTTAAACTTGGGTTCCTCTTATTCGGGTTTGACCTCATTTCATTGGGTCATCAAACCTTATCACCCATATTTCTTAATACTGAAACTAGTTCGGAGGTACTTACATTGAAGGTGTGACCCCCCCAATTCATGCATTTCCTCTAGGTCGTTCATCTCGATCCTTTCTGGATCTAGATGAGGACGAGCCTGCATCTCTACTTGGTGGTCTATAATTTTACCTGGTGTTTTCGAACCTGGGACAAGTTTCACGTCCCGATGGTCCCAAGTAAGGATAGTACCTGTTTTTACATGATCTCATGTATGATTTGGAACGTCTGTATCTGGTATGATCTTCATCTTTCGAACGAGCAATAGTATCTTCTTCTATTCAAAGTTTAGTAATGTACCTGCTATAAACATCATTCCATGTTGTATTTGGGAATTCTCTCAAGCTTTCCTTGATTCTTCTCGTGGCTTCAGAACTTTTGTCATTTAAGTTGCTTGCAAATGCCATGGCTGCCCAATTATCATGCACCCTCAGTAGTAGCATTCTTTCTCATTGAAACCTGTCTACAAATTCATGAAGTAGTTCCGTGTCTCCTTGTTTTATTTTAAAGATGTCCTCCATCCTTTTCTCCACTTTTTGCGCAGCGGAGTGTGCCTTATGAAAGACTCTACAAGCTCAGCAAAAGAATCAATAGAGTTTTCAGGGAGAAGAGAATACCAGGTTAGTGTCCCTTTGGTAAATGTTTCTCCAAACTTTTTAACTAGGACCGACTCAATTTCTTGTTTTGTTAAGTCGTTTCCCTTCACTTCGGTGGTAAAAGCAGTCACATCGTCGCGTGGGTCGGCTGTACCGTCATACTTAGGAACGTCAGGCATTTTAAACTTCTTGGGAATAGGTACGGGTGCTGCACTTGGTTTCCAGGGTTGTTGATAACATCTATCAACATCAATGCCTTTGAGAACAGGTGGTACTCCAGGAATTTGTTCGATTCGATTGTTTTGTTCCCTCACCTGTTTCTGCAAAGTTAGTAATAAAGTCTGTAATTCAGAGTTATTTAGACATACCTGGTCTCGCTTCGAGAGATTCACTAGGAGTATCTCCCCTTCCTGAGTTTGCCAACCCAGACTGAGGATTTTCCACGGTGATGGTATTATTGGGGGTGGTTTCAGTGATGCAGGTGATGCTGCTGGTAATCTCCTCGCAAATTCTTGCAAAGCCTAGCTCACATACTCTGCAATCATTTGCTTTACCCGATCTTGTTCTACCGTTTGATCATTATTATCGTTGTTGTGATTGGATCTTTCTGGGGATTGTTCCCTTGAAACACGTGGGGTTCCTGAAGGTGATGGAACTAGGGTTCCATTCCTTTGCTAGTTGTTGTCGTTGGATTTCAACATAGTTCAGAGGATATCGCTTGAAAAGCAAACAAAGATTATCAGATTCCCGGTAACGAAACCAATTTGTTTAACCAAAGAATTCGATCTTTTGACCAAAGCTATTTTTAGGATGAACATGGGCTTCTGATAACCAAGGCAAGACTGATTATTGTAAGTAACTTAACAAAGTAAAATCGATGAGATGCACGAAAAGTAAAGTGTATTGCAATAGTAGTTCGGATGGCCCCTTACAGGTTATATTTTACCCCCTTATATAGGGAATTTCCTAATATAACGTCTTCCCTTTTCAGTGATTAAGCATTAATGACTAATTATGACATTAATGTAACGTTACAATGAGTAACCGTAACTGTTGCGTGAATGTTGTGTAACGTGTGGATCACCAACTGAAGATCTCTGAATCTGCCCTTTGTTCCGCCCAGATACATTTTGACCATGTCTTTTAGTCTTCTCAAACAGGTTGAGACCTCCGTAGCTAATTAACCCGTGGGTGTGATTTTCCCTGCCTCTTTTCCTTACACCTCTTCATAGAGTCCCATCCAGATGTCGTGTCTTCATTGCTCCACGTAGACTGCTGAATCATCAAGATTTATCACACATGTGAAGCTCTTTTTTACCAATACACCCGGGACCTCAACTAAACATAGCATCAAGTCCCAAAACATCGTACGAACTTAGTCGAACCTTCGAAACACTCAAAACAACATCGAAACACCAAATTACACACGGATTCAAGCTTGATAAAACTAAGAACTTCCAACTTCTATTTTCGATGTGGAAACCTATCAAACCTCGTCTGAATGACTTGAAAATTTGCACACGCATCCAAAATGACACTACAAACCTGTTCCAACTTCCGAAATTCCATTACAACCCAGATAGCTAATTTTTCACTTCCGACCGAAAATCGCCAAAAACTCAATTTTGCCAATTCGAGCCTAGTTCTATTCCGGACCTCCGAAAAATATTCCGAACACACTCTTAAGTCCCAAATCACCTAACGAAGTTATCCGAGCCATAAAAACCACATTCTGAGGTCATTTACCTATAAGTCGACTTCCGGTTGACTTTTCCAACTATTAAACCATCTTAAGAGACTAAGTGTCTCATTTCTCACTACGACCACTCTGAACCCGAGCCAACCGACCCAACGCCACATAAATGAGTTAAACAACACATGATAAGGCAGAAAGACGGAAAACGGGGCAAATCTCACGGAACGACCGGCCGGGTCGTTACATTCTCCCCCTCTTAAGCAAACGTTCATCCTCGAACGTGCCTAGAGTTGTTCCAAAAACCATCAAAATTGCCGTGTAACCTACCATGCACATACACGGGGGTGATCCCACGTCACCCTATCCCATATAGGTCCAATAGCACAACATAGCTGAAATTCTGAAATCCAACCTAACCCATAAACCTTAGAATCCAATTTCCACTTCTTAAATAATTTACAAGATCAAAATTCCACAACTATAAACTGAATAATTTTGAACACGCTGTATCAAGCCTTATCCGTAACCCAATATGTAATCACATGATATACCGCATGACTCAAACACTCATAGCAATAACTCCTAATCACAATAGTTGCTCAAAACCACCCAATAGAGGTAAATAACCTTTTATCAAGAAAGCCTCGTTCTAACACTTTCTTATACTACCAATGATGAAAGAAACACGCAGAAACTAGTAACTATTAGTTCGATCAGCCAATCATGGAGCTCCCCCTTCTCCGATAGGAACTTTAGCAGATTTCCACCCAAACTTTCGATATTATCCTTCCAACCATGTTGTAGCCACTTCGACAGTATTCATTCTAGGTCCAACGACCTTTTCTCATCCAACACGACTACTCTGATGACATGACACATCAATAAAAATCCAAAGCCATAACCTGTGCAACTCGTGTACTCAATAGCAACATCCCAACTTTCTCAAATCATAGAAAAGATTCACACGAGAGGACTATCTTGCCAGCTTAACAAGTACCATCACAACCCCATGCTAAGAGCCTCACACACATCGTAACACCAAAACACACGAATCCGACACCATTTAATCCCATCTAGAAGAAATATCACTATACATCACATGCTCCTCACGCTAGTAGAAAATATACATCTCTAACCGTGGTAGAAACAATCAAGAACTCTCTGATCCCAGTTTTACGACACCAAACCGCCACTACTGAATCCTTCTAACTCAACCAAGCTACGCAGGTCACCAAACCCAAGAGCATTGCGAAGAGACACCTGTAAAAATTCATTACCTCATAAACACCCAAAGAACTAATCATATCCCTTACCATGCTGATCTGACCTACTACCAAGTTGTCCCATTTATCCAAGTTCCTTCTGACTTACCCTCGAGTAGATGCTTCCCTTTGCCATAATGCTGCAATTTTTGGCCCAGACTCACAAAACGAGACGCAAGCATAAAACCATACCGTCTGAGGCTCATAAGCCGCTGAATACTCTCTCAAATATCCCCAAAAGCACCATATTCAAAATACTTAGCCTGAAGAGACATCCTGCGAATCTAAAGTCATTACATTCACCTTCCTGATACTGATATGTAGAATCCATAATTATATAGAAATGCCACAAGTCTTGACACCCTCCAATGTAGAGCTCAGTTTCTAGAAAAATACACATCCTGAGGATCCCCCAATTGTTACATATACATCTTGAATCCATCAGAATCATTCTCAAACTCCACTTTTACAGGTCATAACTGATTCACCAGTATACCTTATAGGGAAACTGATACGACACTTAGCCGCGCAATCAACTTATCAATAGCATACTCCCCACTTAGCTCAAAGCCATAGATCGAGACGAACAATAACTCACAATGCCCATACGCTAACACCGTCACAATACCGCAGTGAGATTTAATTAAACCTTTCATAAGCTTATATAACACAACCCCTCTAGTACCTCAATTCATCTACAAACCCTGCATTCACCATTGTAACAGTCATGCCAACTTCCAAAATCAATCTAAACTCAAATTGAAACATTTATCATTTACTGGTAAAATAGAACTCGCTACAAACAACATAAGGGTCACACGACCGCAGGATACCCCGCGCGAGATAAACCTGCCTGATTCACCTCGAACTGATACCCCTCTATGCCCTTCCCCAAATCATAGCTATTGCACAATCACTTTATCCCCCTGTATTAAAACACAACCAACGCCTACCATCGAGGCACAACAATACACGATATAAGAACCTGAAGCTAATGGTAGAACTAACACTAGAGTTGTTGTCAGAGAATCTTGACCTTCTGAAAGCTCTCTCCACACTCGTATGACCACCTGAATACCCTCACTGGACACCCCGTTCCCCAAGAATGTTACTGAACTAAGCAAAAATTCACACTTGGAGAACATTGCATAAAGCTTCTCCTCCTTCAATCTCCATAATACCATCCTCAAATGATGGGTATGCTCCTCCTGGTTATGAGAGACACCAGGATGTCATCAATGTACACAATAACAAAGGAATCCAAATATGGCCAAAATACGGTGTTCGTCAAATGCATGAACATTGCTGGGGCATTGGTCAGCCCAAAAGACATCACAAAAAAAAACTCAGAACACAACAGGAAGATCCACTTCCCTCCACAACTAAACTACATGAGAGGTCCTTCAATACACATACAACTCGAGGCCATATTCCAATGTAGAGACAGAAGTCAAACACTCAATAGTCCTTGCTACATCTCCGGCCAATTTTTTTTATCACAATAAAAAAATCTGAACCTCTCACCATCAAATCACACTCGCCACATAGTCATCCAACCACATAATCCAACCAATAAGAATACAAAAAGACATATAAGTCCCAAGTGCACGTGCTCACACAATCGAAATCTCGACACTCAAGCCACAGACAAAACCCGGCCTCAAGTCCACTAGACTGGCCCATTATCAACATGCTAAGTTCACATCTTGCACCTCATCCATGGAAATCACAAGCCGTCGATGCACAGTTGATACCGAGCACTCACGTGCGCATTCGAATACATGAAAGGAAATTCAAAGAGTTACGCTCTTGGTTGAATAAAGGGATTCGCACGAAAAGAATTCAAGAAGGTAAAATTTTTCTTAAGGGTTATGCAGCCTCTCGAAGATAAGTACAGACGTCTCTGTACCGATCCGCAAGACTCTACTAAACCTGCTCATGACCGGTGAGTCCTATGTAACCTAGGCTCTGATACCAACTTGCCACCACCCCAAATCTAGACTGGCCGCGATGGCGCCTATCGTGATACTAGGCTAGCCAATTTACTGATAATAACATAAGGGTTTTCCATTTAATTCATAACTTATCCGATATTTCATAATAATTTTTGCTTTTTAGCATTTCAAGACAATAAAGAATGGTCAAAATATCTAAGCACAACCCAAACACCTGGAGTCAACTGTCATGAGCATCTAAGAAGTGATACAGTCTGATACTAATTATTTACTACAACAAGTCTGGGAAGTAAAGTAAAATAAAAGAGTAGGAAGGAGAAAGGGCAGGTTGCGGACGCCGAGCAGCTACCTCACAATCCCTAAACAATGCTCCAAATGGGGTAGATCAACTATCGCCCAACTCCAGTACCTGAATCTTCACACAAGGTGCAGGGAGTAACGTGAGTACGCCAAATCAGTAAGTAACAAATATAACTAAAGACTGGAGTGCAGTGGCGAGCATATAAAAATCATGTAAGTTCATATAATAAACAATAGTGGAAATACATAAATCAAGTCAGGAATCTACATTCCGAATATTTCATAAAAACTCAAGTTTTCCGTTTAAAGTCTCATATAAAACATTTGCTCAGCATTTTTCATTAGAGGCTCAGTGTAAAGAAGAGTGAAAACAGTAGTTTCATAAAATATTAGCCCCTCGGGCATACTGTCACTCAAAAATGAAGCCTCTCGGGCAAGCCTCTCAGTCCCTCGTGACTCTACTCTCATAAGTCAATGCTCACACTCAGCACTCTCACTCAAAAGGTACCGTATAAAATAACCGATGCGGCGTGCAACCCGATCCATGTAATAACCGTTGTGGCGTGCAACCGATCCATAAATAGTCGACTGTGCTCACTAGGGGTCTACAGACTCCGGAAGGGCTCCTACAGCCCAAGCGCTATATCGCTGCGGCGTGCAGCCCGATCCATATATATCTCGTTGCGGCGTGCAGCCCAATCCATGTATATATATATATATATATATATATAAATCTTGCGGCATGCAGCCCGATCCATCACTATCCTCACAATCCGGCTCTCGACCTCACTCAGTCATCATCCCCACAAGCTACTCGGGCAACTCAGTACAATTCACGGGGACTCAGCCCAAAATATCTTTCATTATTTAAAAACAAAGTGATAAACATGAATAAATAGTGAACATGTATAAATCATGACTGAGATTATATTTTCTATCAAAACAGTGTGAGAATAGTAGTAAAATACCCCTGAGGGTCAAAACAGTTCGGCACAAGGCCCCACACATGGCGTACATCCCAAAATATAGTATAAGTTTATAAAATATGGGATATCATATGATTCAAATAGGAAGCATAATAGTCTTTATGGGACGGATCAAGTCATAATTTCTACTGGTGCACGCCCACACGCTCGTCACCTAGCATGTGTGTCACCTCATTTACCAAAACAATACGAAAAACCGGGGTTTCATACCTTCAGGTCTAGATTTACATTCGTTACCTACCTCAAACCGGCCAAAATCCTAACTCGTGATGCCTTTGCCTCTTTACTCGACCTCCGATCGCTCCGAATCTACCAAAAATCAGTATTATAACATCAATATGCGATAAACAACAAAATACATGCGAAAATTATCAAATATATCAAAATTCCGGAAATTGGCCAAACCCGGCCTCCGGGCCCACGTCTCGGAATCCGATAAAAAATCATGAAACCAAAATCCTTATCCTCTCATGAGTCCATACATACCAAATTTACTTAAATCTCACCACAAAATCTCATTCAAAACCTCAAAAATCCATCTCAAGACCACTTCCTCTTTTTCCCAAATTTTTCACCCCAAGTCACAGATTAGATGATGAAACTAAAGACATAATCGTGGGATTTAGCCAAAACCAAGTAAGAATCACTTACCCTATTGTTTTCCTTGAAATATCTCTCGAGAATCGCCCCTACCCAAGCTCCAATTCGTCAAAAATTGAAAATGGGATGAAGTCCCCTTATTTTATAACTTAAAGTTTTTGTCTAGGTTGTCCTTGGCCTACCCTCGATTATGAACCACCCCGAGGTCGAACTACTCCCGAGTACCCCCAAGGTCGAACTACCCACTAGTACCCCTAAGGTTGAACTACCCCCGAGTACCCTCGAGGTCGAACTACCCCCAAGTACCCTCAAGGTCAAACTACCCTCGAGTACCCTCGGGGTCGATTTTTGACAGATGCAGCAGAAACCATAAAACTCACACCAGTAGATATCAACCATTAACCAATGTCCAAAAATGATCCGTTAACCGTCCGAAACTCAGCCGAGGCCCCCGGGACCTAAACTGAATATACCATCAAGTCCCAAAACATCATACTAACTTAGTCAAACCTTCGAAACACTCAAAACAACATCAAAACACCAAATTACACACGAATTCAAGCTTAATGAAACTAAGAATTTCCAACTTCTATTTTCGATGCGAAAACCTATCAAACCTTGTTCGATTTAATTGAATATTTGCACACACATCAAAATGACACTATGAACCTATTCCAACTTTCGGAATTCCATTCCGACCCAAATAGCTATTTTTTTACTACCGACCGGAAATTGCCAAAAACTCAATTTCACCAATTCGAGCCTAGTTCTATTCCGGCCCTCCGAAAAACATTTCGAACACACTCCTAAGTCCCAAATCACCTAACGAAGCTATCCGAGCTATAAAAACAACATTCCGAGGTCATTTACCTATTAGTCAACTTTCGGTTGACTTCTCCAACTATTAAACCATCTTAAGAGACTAAGTGTCTCATTTATCACCACGACCACTCTGAACCCGAGCCAACCAACACAACACCACATATATGAGTTAAACAACACATGTTAAGGCAGAAACAGGGAAAACAGGGCAAATCTCGCGGAACGACCGGCCGGGGCATTACACCTATGAAGGCTCCCTATAGTGTAATGGATTCTACTATGCAATTTATTCATTCTGGTTTGTAATAATTTCTGTAATAACAGATTTGGGGTTGATTAGTGAAAGCGGGGGGATTTCCCTCTATTTTGTTAAATTTGGGTAGAAATAATGCTTGTAGGTTTAGTTATGTTGATCAAGTTATGTGATTGCTATTACTTTTTTAGAGATCCTTCCTATAGGAATTTCTTGATTGTTTAATTCTGTACTTTTAAAACTCGCATAACTAGAAGTCCTGTTTATATACCCCTTGCATTAGAAATCCTATATATAGGATCCAAGCATATTTTATAACATACATGCATTAGTGACCATGTGTATATGATTCTATCTATTTGAATAATAACCTTCCTGGCAAGTTGTTTAAAAGTTCTGCCCACATACGACTTAGATGTCATGCATATAGGAGATAAAAATCGGTTTCAATTTAGATATCATGTCTATAGGAGATAAAAAAATCAGTTTCAAAACCTAGAAATCATGTCTATAAGATCAAAACTAATATATATCATGCCTATATGGTGAAATAAATTCTAACACCTAAAAATCTTGCATATAGGGTCTAAAAGATAAAAACTTGTCTATTAAAATCGGTAACTCGTTGTTATAGGTCTAATTAACAGTTTAGATACCATGACTATAGGATTCTGTTCTGGTTATCACTTATGCAAGCCTGTAGGATTATTGCGAATTCTGGGGCTAAAAAGAACTGAGATTTAGTACTGCTTGAAGTTTGCCCAGGTTCAAAGTCTTAACCAAATTAGTAGGCAAGCCAGTAGGTCCCAACACTCGTTTTAATGAACTGCTATCTTACATTCTGTTTATGCTCATCTAGATATCCTGCCTATAGGGTCTTAAACTAATAAAATTTGTTTGTGGGAATTGCGTTCATTTGTTGTTTACTTGTGGAGGTTAACATGAGCCCCTATTTGCTCGTTGTGTGACAGCCCTATATGCATCTTTGTTTTTCGCTTAGCTTTCTCTTTTTTAAGCAACATAGGTCAGTCTAGAACCACCTTAAATAGAGGTCCTAAACACCTCCAGGACCATAGATAAGGGACGGGTAGAGCACGCGTAAGGTCAAGTTAGAAGCTATTAGAACGCTTAGGTAATAACTGAAAGATAGTAAGTGGGTAGTAAAGGAGATGATGACTTGTGCACTAATACTATGTGTAGCAGCCCTTCCCCAAGTATTGCACGGGAATGATCCTATAGGCTAAGAAACTTAGGACCCTTTTAACTTCCTACTTTAAAATATTGTTTGTCTGAATTGCTTTATTTTCCTTTAATGACTAATTCACTTAATTAAGTTCGGCCGGGACCCACCTTTATGGACCTCGAGGGGTGCCTAACACCTTTCTTTCAAGGTAATGTCGAGCCCTTACCCAATCTCTGGTGATGCAAACTAGTTTTATGAGTTGTTTGCTTTAGGTGCCCTAACGCACCTTAAAAAATCCTTAGGTGGCGACTCTTCTTTTTAATACCCATCTCAAAAGGAGTTGTCAAATGTCGAAACCCCGATTTCGCGAGAAAAAGTGAGGCGCGACAGCATGGTGACTCTGCTGGGGATATTTCTAGGCTCTTACCATAACGAATTTGATTTTTATGAATTAGTCTTTAAACATGTCTTTATTATTCCGTTAATACTTGCATACCCCTTCCCGTTCCCACTTTATGTGTATTTATTTGCTTATCTTCAGTTATTTACGATTTCTCTTTCTTGTTTTATTACTCTTTACTACGGAAACTGACTTGTCTCTTTGTTTTCTTTATTAAATGCCTTTTCAATTATTAAATACCGCATTTATCATTTTCTTTTAACGTGCAAATACGTGACAACGTGCTATTTACTGTTGCATAAATCATGCTCAACATCGTATTCCACTCATTCGTAATCAATACCTTATCAACGGTTGATGAGTGTTTATGCTCTTTGTACATATCACCCCTTTAAATTTGGAAATGCTTATTTGCGGTAAAACTAGTCGATCATCGGTGCAGTCGACGATTTCGTGCCTTTCCCCCTCGATCTGTCCACTTTAGGGTACATGCATCATGGTCAAACCTAGCCAGAGTTAATACGTTGTCCACAAAATAACCCTTTAAGAAAATCCTTGTCCAAAAGTCCGTCAGGTTTTCCATGATCCCAACGGACGCAACCACGATCCGTGCATTAATTTGGAGAAATAAGTTCCAGTATGCTAATCACTGATGTATAAATAGTCAAATCTGGAGAGGGAAAGGGTCTAACCTTATTTGGTTTACAGAAAATGAGGCACGAACTCTCCAGGTTCGGCATGGTCCGTAACATACCACCATTGTTGCTAGATTGGTGGGAAGATTTTTCATCAAGTGACAAAAAGCATGTGAAAAAGGTCCTGGGAAATTTGCCTTCTTTATTGGACATCCAACCAAATAATATGTTTATTGAAGTCGTCACGACGTTTTGGGAAAGTGAAAGATCCGTGTTTCACTTTGGAAACATAGAAATGACCTATCTCTTGGAAGAAATAAGGAGATTCGCTAGACTGCCTTGGGACAGTCCCGGTTTATTGGTGCTAAGAAAATCGTACCGCTAGGGGGTTTCTGAAAATGATGGATCTGAAAAAGAACGATGATTTGGAGTGCCTGATGAAATCCTACATACCCTTTGACTATCTCTATGAACGATATAGTCATAGAAAATCCCATCGTATCTACCATGATGAATTCTCTATCACTTCCTTGGGTTGTATCCATACGTAGAGTTTTTGTGTTCATCGTTTGTTTCCTGGGTATGATAGTATTTCGATGAAAGGGGACAGAATTCATACCATACTGGCAATGGTAGCAAAAACCCTAATGGAGGGGATCAAGGGTAAAATATATACCATTGTCCCTATGATCATAGCAGACATATATCAGGCCTTAGACCGCTGCTATAAGGGATTCAAACAGTTCGAGGCTGTAATTTGCTGCTACATGTTTGGTTGTTAAAGCATCTCCAGAGAAGTCAATACCGTCAAGAGTTTCCACGAAGGCCGTGGAATGATCATATAGATTTCCATCACCCTAAGGGAATGACCTATATCCCAGACAGGTTTGCTCAACCAGAGAGTGCTACAGAATGGTGCAGTTTTTCGACAATTTGACTAAGGATTAGGTTCAATGGACGTTCGAATGGTTCCATACCGACGAGTTCATCATCATATCTAGGGACACTCCGCACTTGGTATTGATCGGGTGAAGGGTCATATACCTTTATGTTCCCATCAAGGTTATGATACAAGCAGGCAAGAAGCAAGCCATACCGTGGATCGTTAAAATGAGTCATTTTCAGGATGACGACCTCCCATACATATTTGAAGCTCAGCATATGTGGCACCTAAAGATTATTGTGGAAAGGGACACCATCGAGCCTGACCGATATCATGCAGGGCAAGTATAGTTTTACCCATCATGGTTAGAGGACTGCATAGCAGGAATAGTCAAGCCCGGGTCGGTCGAGGAAACAGAGTCACAGATGAAGCTGCCGAAGCACAGGTGAAGTATAACAGATTACGCAAAAGGGTTCAGTCCGAGGACGAGCATCTTGAACAACACAAGACTAATATGGAATTAGTCAATGGATGGAAGGAAATGGCTACCATATCGAATGAAAGGTTAGAAT
This sequence comes from Nicotiana knightiana, assembly GCA_005239525.1. Taxonomy (NCBI): domain Eukaryota; kingdom Viridiplantae; phylum Streptophyta; class Magnoliopsida; order Solanales; family Solanaceae; genus Nicotiana; species Nicotiana knightiana. The sequence continues at coordinate 58,077 of ML415296.1, forward strand.
ATCTGGACCAGGGTCTAATGGAATTGGAAGAGAAGATGAGGAAAAGAGTCATAGACTGCCAGAATGTTGAAGGTATCGAGAGAGGACATCTAGCAAGGGCATACCTGTTGCTGGACATGTGCGACATGGGGAACCTGATCGATGGAGTCAAGGAGCCAGGCTTGGAGAAGGTCCTTGTGAGACAAAGTAGATTAGGTTTATTTGCTTTTTCTTTTCAAATGTAATAAGGCCAAGTGCCATTAGTGACTTATCTTATTTAGTGACGTTTTAGATTCATCTATTTTACATTAATGAAATGAGGCAATTATTGGCACTGAAGTTCTCCAAATTAATTTGTCGCTAGGCCTACCTCGGGAAAATGAGTCTCCAAGATTAGGATGCAAATTTACATTCCCGCACTATGTATTTAAATATGTCAAATACTCTTTTTGGAACCCTTACTGACTTGGTTACGTTTTTCTCTTCTCCTTTTTGATTATTCCCATTTTCCAAGGTTGGTTCACACATACTGGCATCATCAGCATATCACACCAAATCTAGAGGCTCTCCACCCCTCATCCTCCAAGTGCATCCAAAGGCAAAGGTAAATCTAAGATTGATAATATAAGTGGAGACAACACCGCACATGCTGAGAATGTGGAAACTTCTGATGGACGGAGTACTCCGGCACCAAATGACTTGGTTTTGCGGCTTGAAAAGAAAATACTTCAACTAAAAAGTGAGCTTGAGCATGTCCGTAACTTGGCAAACCTCTCCCTCACACTAAACATCCCAGTTATTAACCATCCAAATACCCAAAACCCGGCACCTCCTAAGAATACACCCAACCAATGCCCGCAGAATCCCCCCCGCACCCCACTAAATTAAACCAATGATCACAACTATACCCAAATTCGTGGACTTCGCCAAAACAACCCTATATACGTGGAAAGCCTACCCCACTCCACTCAACCAATCTCATATACACCAGAATCCACCGAAAAAGACCTGTTCCATTAAGAACATGGCAGAGGAGCTCAATCAAACTCACAAGCTGAGTTCATGGTGTTGAAGGAGGCACAAGAATCGAAGCTCTGAATTACGAGGAATTGTGCATTCAGCAAGATGTGGAACTGGCGGAGGGTTAGAGACCTCCCAAGATTAAAATGTTTGATGGAACGGGTGACCTAAGGGTTCACTCGTGGACTTAATGTGACAAGCTCGTAGGGTTTGGAAAGGACAAAAGGATTCGCATGAAGATATTCGTAAGAAGCCTCATTGGAGACGCCTTATCCTGGTACACAATCTAGAATCCCAAGAAATGGGCTAATTGGGTGAGCATGGCGTCAGATTTCATGGACAGATTCAAATTCAACACGGAGAATGCACTTGATGTTTTGTATATCCCGAACCTCAAGAAGAAACCAACTGACACTTTCCACGAGTATGCTACTCGGTGGAGGTCAGAAGCAGCAAAGGTCAGGCCGGCATTAGATGAGGAACAGATAAACAAGTTCTTTGTCAGGGCTTAGGATCTACAATATTACGAAAGGTTAATGGTAATAGAGAATCACAAGTTCTCCGATATCATCAAGCTCGGAGAAAGGATCGAGGAAGGTATTAAAAGTGGAATGGTGAAAAATTTTGAGGCACTGCAGACCACAAATAAAGCACTATAATCAGGTGGCATATCAAGTAAGAAAGAAGTGGGAACATTAATGGTTGCCCAGGGCCCAAAAACTCCATTTTTATACCAAACACCTCCGCCCAAATACCAACCATCACCTCCCAGATATTCTCAACCTGCTACCGTCTACCATACCTATAATTCCCAACCATCCTATTATCAGTCACCTCCAACTCGTCCAAATTACCAAGAACCTAGGCCTAATTTTGACCGCAAACCACCCAGACATTACACCGCCATTATTGAACCCATAGACCAGTTGTATGAAAGGTTGAAAGCTACTGGTTATGTCACCCATATTCCCGCTATGAAAATGGATAATTCATCTCAATGGGTCAATCTAAAAAAACTTGTGCGTACCATTCTGGTATGAAGGGACACACTGTTGACGAATTCCGCAGCTTGAAAGACAAGATCCAAACACTGACCGGTAATAAGGTCATACAGGAAAAGGAAACTGAACCTAATGTTCGCAACAATCCACCCCCAGATCATAGGGGCAAAGGGGTCAATATAATAGAAACTGATGAAGAGTAGGATCCCGAGAGGTTAATCGGGCTTATTTGGGAAGGTGATAATCCTAAGAAACCTGCAGTCATGCTCAATCCCATTGTGGTACATGTACAACCACCAATTGAAGTTGAGGTAGCCGCATCAGCTCCCTTTAAGGTAGAAGTGACCCCACCTACAACAATACCCGCTCTATTTAAGGTTGAGGCAGCCATACCTTTCACTGTGACGGTGGCAACCACACCGCCCTTCAGTTCCAATGTTGTACCTTGGGATTATGTGGCCGAGGATAGAAGAAAAGGAAGGTCGAAGATGGAAGAATCCGGTGTAGCACAAGGAATTAGTAGAACATTAAGAGTCTATACACCTGAACATTTGGGAGAATCCATTAAGCAAGCTTCCAGTAAACTGCCCGTTATTGAGACTGGTCCAGATGATATCTGAAGGAAGGTACAAGCAAGGGAGTACTCTGTCGTCGATCATTTGAACAAAACCCCCGCCCAAATATCTATCATGTCGTTGCTGCAAAATTTCGAGGCATACAGGAATGCTCTGATGAAGGTATTGAATGAAGCATATATGCCCAACAACATCACTAGTGGAGAAATGGCCAATATAGTGGGGAAAGTGCGGCAAAGCCACAAGATCACTTTCCATGAGGACGAGCTGCCACCTGAAAGGTTAAGTCACAATAGGGCACTACACATCACAATGCAATGCGAAGATAAGTTTATCGCCAGAGTTTTGATAGATGGAGGATCTAGCCTCAACATTTCCCCGTTGAAAACTCTGAAGAGGTTGGGCAAGGGTTTTCACGAGATACGAGCAGGGACTATGAATGTGAAAGCATTCGACGGGTCTCAAAGGGCTACAATTAGAGAAGCTAATCTCTGCGTGCAGATAAGCTCCACCTAGTTTGATATTGAGTTTCATGTGATGGACATATCAGCCTCCTATAATATATTGTTGGGACAGTCGTGGATACATGGCGCTAGGGCTGTAGCATCTACTTTGCACCAGGACGTGAAATTCAAGTGGAATCATCAAGAAGTAATCATTCATGGAGATGGGAGTAACCCCATTTACACCAGTCAGACTGTTCCAGTGGTTGAAAATAGAAGGAGGTTAGGTGGAAAAACTTACCAACGCATCAAGCGTTTTAATGCAATCGAAAAATATAAGTGTTGGAGTAGCAAGATAGAGAGCATATTGGCATGTCAAGGGTATGAAGGCTAGGTAAAAATCTTCAAGTATCTCCAAACCGGTACAGTTGAAGCGCCATGATACCACCTTTGGGCTGGGGTATCAATACACCTAGCAGGAATACAATGATAGGTCATCACCGTGGCATGGTCCATACTACCCCCTTGAACAGCCCGTACCGCACTTAAGTCATACTTGCCATCAGGCCGATGTTATATGGGGGTTAGAGGAATAAGAAGCATTGGCAGAATTGAGGAATTTTTTCTTAGAAGATGATGATATAGACTATTGTGTGGTCGTTTAGGAGGAGGAGGAGGAGGAGGAACTACCATCCAAGCTGTGCAGAGAGGAGCATTCCTCAAGAACAGGATTGTTAGACCATCAAGGGCCCAACAAGTCCCGGGATAGCAAGGCTGAATAGCATTGATTGCATTTTTGTTTTAAATAATATTTTCAATGATTCCAAGATGTTATTTGAGCAATTGAAAATCATTTTTATTTAACTCTTTAAATAGCTCGATGTTTTATTATTACTTCTCCTCTCTCATGTTTCTATCCTACAGCATTACTATTTCCCATCTTGATGAACTGACAATTGTGACATGTAATGAGATAACAAATAAAATGACAGTGATTCAGAAGAGGAAGATGTAATACCTAAAGAGATTGTCAGAGAGGTAGAGGATTTTGAGAATAAGCCCAAGTCCAACCTCGGAAACTGAGATAGTCAACTTGGGAGATTCTGAAACCATCAAGGATACCCGCATAAGCATCCATTTTTCACCGTCAGAGAAAGAGGAATACACTCGGTCCTGAAAGAATATGAGTACATCTTTTCATGGTCATACGCCGGTATGACCAGATTAAGCACATCCATTGTGGCCCAAAAATTTCCCACAAACCCAATGTGTATGCCAGTAAATCAGAAACTAAAGAAATTCAAGGCGGACATGAGCCTAAAAATCAAGGAGGAAATTACTAAGCAGATCAAAGCCAAGGTCCTCAGGGTAGTTGAATGTCCAACCTAGTTAGCCAACATTATGCATGTTCCGAAGAAGGATTTAAAACCTAGAGTTTGTGTTGATTATCGGGATCTCAACAGAGCCAGCCCAAAGGATGATTTCCCACTACCGAATATACACATTTTAATCAAAAATTGTGCCAAACATGAACTCCAGTTCTTTGTAGACTGCTACGCAGGTTACCATCAGATCTGGATGGATGAAGAAGACGCCGAGAAAACAGCCTTTATTACACCATGGGGAGTGTACTGCTACAAAATGATGTCATTCGGTCTAAAAAATGATGGGGCCACCTATATGAGGGCCATGACAAATATTTTTCATGATATGATACATAAAGAGATAGAGGTATTGTAACGACTCGACCGGTCGTTTTGAGAATTTTAGCTTCATTCAGCAGCATAAGGTCTTAAACGGCTTCACATTGTGTATATCGACCTGCGTGCATGGTTGGATTCAGTTACCGAATGATTCGAAGTCGAACTGGAAGAAGGACTGTTGTTTTGGAAGCTTAAAGGGTGACGTTTTGATCGAAATTTGACTTTTTATGTAAACGGCTCTGGAATGAGTTATGGATGATGTCAGCATCTTCGTATGGTGATTTTGGGCTGAGGAGCGCATCCGGAATGTGTTTTCGAGGTCTGTGGTAGATTTAGGCTTGAATTGGCGAAAGTTAGATTTTTGGCGATTTCGGCCGATAGGTGAAATTTTGATATCGAGCCCGTAATGGATTCTGGAAGTGGATGTAGGTTCATAATGTCATTTTTGACCTGTGTGTCAAATTTGAGGTCATTTGGACTAGTTTTGACATGTTTCAGCATCATTTGATTTGGAAAGAATGCTTAGTTCTTAGGCTCGAATTCATGATTAATCCTCATTTTGGTGTTATGTGATGTGGTTTGAAGGCTCAACTAGGTTGAATTGAGGTTATGGAACTTGTCGGTGGTTTTGGTTGAGGTCCCGGGGGCCTCGGGTGTGTTTCGGATGCTCAACGGGAAGGATTTTGGACTTAGGCTATTGCTGGTGTGAAACCTTGTGGTTTTTCCGCATCCGTGGATAAGGGACCATAGGTGCGAGTCCGCAGAAACAGAGGAATGATCGCAGATGCGGCATAGGCTAGACTGGAGAAGGACCGCAGATGCGGAGGATGGGTCGCATCTGCTGAGTCGCAGGTGCGGAGTTTGGATCAATAAATGATCGTGCGCAGGTGCGCACCTGGGACCACAGGTGCAGGTCCACAGGTGTGATAAATTAGCCGCAGGTGCGGTCATCACTGGGCAGAGAGTTTATATTCGAGGGTTTGTTCATTTTCACTCCATTTTATATTTTGAGCTCGGGAGAAGGCGCTTCTTTGATGGATTTTCAGAGGAATCTTGTGGGTAACGATTTCTTACTCGAATTAGGTTTAATTGCATTAATCTATTGTGTTTTTCCTCATTTAGTCAAGGAGTTTGAGAGTAAAGGTTTGGAAATGGGAGAAAAAGTTCCCCAATTGAAAATTCGAGATTTGAGTGAGATTTTGACGTCGGATTTTGATGATTCTTGTTCAAGTGTTCTCATAAATGAGAGGGTGTTCATAATTTGTAAATTTTACCCAATTTTGAGACGTGGTCTAGGGGTACCTTATGTGCGATTTTCCTAATTTCGCGTCTTAGCTTCGAATTTATTAGTTAAAGTAGTTGCTTGTAGTATTATTTACACGATGCTACTGATTTGGTTAGATTTGGGCAATTTGGAGTCGGATACTCGTGGCAAGAACGTGATTTCAAGATTGATCCGAGCGGTTGGGTTAAGTATGTTTCCTAACCTTGTGAGGGGGAATTACCCCTTAGGATTTGAGTCTTCTATGTTGATTTTTGTCCGTGTACGCGAGGTGACGAGTGGGTACTCAGACTTATTTGTAGAAGTTTGAACTTTTAGGGTTCTTATGTCCTTATATTTACCTTGTATGAAGTTGTTCTTGATACGCTTGAGTCCTTATTTGCTCGTTTCCCCTCTACATGCTTTGATTAGAGCTAGTTGCTTTAGAATCCACCCTTACCGCCTACTTCACTCTAATTTGACTTAACCACAGGTTTTACCTCTCTGTCATCATATAATTTCATGAACTACCTATAATTAATTGAATCATTGAATATCCCTCATAATTGCTCAACCTCATAAGGGGTTTAGATAACTTATATCTTAGTTGACTTGACCTTACTTGGAATTATTTGACTTGTGTTATCTTCTCATTGTTGACTTGAATTTGTGGATTTGTTGCTTGTTTGTTTTTCCCTGGTCAAGTTGTTCTCTTTATACTTAGTATTCTTTATCGGGGTTATTCCTTGTGAACAATGTTGTACTGTTTCTTTGTGAGTTGAATTTCTTGCATTGATTTATTCGACGCATCTTGTGTCATTGTCATGATTGCTTTATATTTGCTGTGGGGATGTACGAGTTTTCCGACGTGCTATAATTGCTGTCTTTGGTTGTTGCACTACATATTTAAATTAGGGACTACGGACGTATTTTAGGAGATCTTTCTTGTACTGCATATTTAAATTGGGGACTACGGACGTATTCTGGGAGATCCCCCTTGTATTGCATATTTAAATTGGGGACTACGGACGTATTCTAGGAGATACCCCATGTACTGCATATTTAAATTGGGGACTACGGACGTATTCTGGGAGATCCCCCCTTGTACTGCATATTTAAATTGGGGACTATGGAAGTATTCTGGGAGATCCCCCCTGTACTGCATATTTAAAGTTGGGACTACAGACGTAGTCTGGGAGATCCCCCATGTACTGCATATTTACTTTAGGACTACGGACGTATTCCGGGAGATCCCCCAGCACTGGATAGTTACTTTAGGACTACGGACGTATTCCGGGAGATCCCCAGGACTGCGTATTATTTTGGGACTACGGACGTATTCTGGGAGATCCTTATGTATTGTGTGATAAATTCGAAACTACAGGACGAGATCCCGGTGACTTATCAAAGGAATTATGTTTGAAAGACAATTATTTGGAAAGTCCAATTTGAAGACAATTACCTTGAATAAAACTATGTTTGAAGGACATTCCTTTGGAAAAGGAATATTTGAAAAATGTTCATGTTAAACAAAACTTTGTTGAAGGATATCTTTTTGGAAAAGAATATTTGAAAATGCTTATGTTAAATAAAACTATGTTGAAGGATATCCCTTTGGATAAGAATATTCCGAAAATGTTTATGTTGAAAAAAAACTATGTTTAAAAGACACTTTCTTTGGAGAAGTATATTTGAAAAGCTTTTATCTTGAATAAAACTATGTCTGAGAGACATCTCTGGGGAAGATTATATTTCAAAATAATTTACCTTTAAAAAGGATATTACCTTAAAGCTTTCAATAAAGAAACTTGCGGGTGAAAGTTTACACTCGAAGATTTTGACCATTTTAATGGTATTTGCGGCTAAGGCCTAGTGTGGAGACTAATGCAGTGTTGAGTTACTACTTGTCCTTATTGTGTTGTAATTTTTGTACGTGGGCTGTGTTCCCGTCCATCCATTCTGTGTATTATTATGATGTTCCATCATTAATTGTTGTATTTCCTTCCACATTGTAGTTGTTATGTTGTTAACTATATTGTGCAGTCATTAGATAGGTGTCATACCCTATTATTCCTATATTTATGCCTGTTAATTTATTAGATTAGTGGGTGTCTTGACTAGTCCTCGTCACTACTTCACTGAGGTTAGTCTTGATACTTACTGGGCACTGTTGTGGTGTGCTCATTCTAGACTTCTGCACATTTTTGTGCAGGTCTAGGTATCGATCATTAGTAGTTGTGCGGGTTCTTGCTGGAGAGACTCAAGGTAAACCTGTCGTCACGTTCGCAAGCTTCGGAGTCGCCTTCCTATTCTGTATTTACGTTGTTTTACTTACTTCCGAACAGATAAATTTAGAAGTTGTAGTAACCTTATAGAGCTTATGACTTGTACTACCGGGTTTTGGGAATATGCATTGTATAACGGAATTCTTTATTTCGGAAAAATATTTGATTTTTGTTTATTATTGTTGTTATTCCATGAGTATTAGGCTTACCTAGTCCTTAAGACTAGGTGCCATCAGGATACCCAACGGAGGGAAATTTGGGTCGTGACAAGTTGGTATCAGAGCCCTAGGTTCATAGTTGCTACAAGTCATAAGCGAGTTTAGTAGAGTCTTGTGGATCGGTACGGAGACGTCTGTACTTATCTTCGAGAGGCTACGGAACTATTAGGACAATTCCACTTTCTTTATTCCTATCGTGCGAATTCATTGATCTCGAAGTTTGAAACTATCATTTAATTCTCTCACTGATGTTGAGGACACGAGCTGCGATTTCGGATGACGTTACCCCAAGGCAGATGTCACTAGGGGCAGAGGCAGTGGTCGACGAGGAGCACATGTCGTAGTTAGGACACCTACCAGAGCAGCCGTTGAGGAGCCGCCAGTAGTTCCAGTTGGGGGGCAGGCACCGGAGGTGCATGTTGTTACCCTCGAACTTCAAGAGGCTATAGCACACTTCCTAAGCATGTTAGGTACATTGGCTCAGGCGGGATTGGTTCCGGGTACTCCAGTTACTTCACCGACGGGGGGAAGAGCCCAGACTCCCATCGCCCACACTCCAGAGCAGCGAGTTCACGTTGGTCAGGTTCCAGGTGTCATGATGACACATCCTTAGGTTCCAATTAAGCTTATGGTCAGAGCAGCAGCATCGTAGGGAGAGCAGCTTAGATTTGCAATGTTCAAGAGACATAACCTTCCTACATTTAGCGGAATTGCTTCAAAGAGTACATAGGGTTTTCTGGAGGAGTGCCATAGCATCCTCCGCATTTTAGATATTGTTGAGGGAGTGGGGTTGTCTTTACTACGTTTCAGCTTCAGGGAGCGGCTTATCAGTGGTGGCGGCCATTTGAGTTAGGTAGCCTGGCCGAGTCAACTTCACTTACATGGGGTAAGTTTTCAGAGGCGTTCTTGATAGAGTTTGTACCTCAGTCCCTTCGGGATGCATGGTGTGTGGAGTTTGAGCAGTTGTGCCAGGGCACTATGTCAGTATTAGAGTATGCCATCAGATTCAGTGATTAGCCAGCATGCACCTGCCTTAGTCGCTACAGCTAGTGGGCGAGTCTGTAGATTCATTGAAGGGGTCAGACATGATATTCGGTTCAGTATGGCTCGAGAGTTGGATTCATATGTTTCGTTTCAGCAGGTGGTAGGGATCGCTTGCCGGTTAGGGGGCATGTGGGACCGGGAGCGAGAGGACAGATGAGATCAGGAGAGAGAGTCCAGGGAGGCCTCGTAGACCGGAGCAATCTGTTGGTCCTTATTTTTGAGGTAGGGTGCGTCACAGTAGAGTTTTTGTTTGTCAGCCAGTTCAGTTTGCATTACCGGCTTAGCATGGGGTTTTAGGTACTCGTGGATCTCAGAGTACTCGTATTGCATAGTTTCCACAGCCACGCCGGCAGATAGGTTGTTTGAGTATGGAGATACCAGTCACAGGGTGACAGATTGTCCTAGGCCCCGGGTAGATGTGTTACTGCAGGGTATTTAGGTAAGTAGAGAATGCCCAAGAGGGGGAGGCCCGGCGCGTCGACGTGTTTCGTATAGTAAGATGGAGGTCGTGGTACTAGATGTTATCATACAGGTATGTTTTGATTTGTTACAGAGGGGCACCATTTGTATTTCATGATAGCTTTGCTGGTCGGGACGAGTTCCCTCATTTGCTGTTTCGTTTATGAGTGAGTTTCATGCTTTGCACTCTATTTTCGTGTTTGCCACTGATGGGAGATTCTGTGAGTGGTAGCCCATGTCTATCGTTTGTTTCTATTCAATTTTTTTAGAGATATGAGACTAGTAGGGAATTCCTTTGTCCAGCATGGTAGGCTTGATATGTTTCCTGAATGTAGTAGTTACGAGCTGTTATTCTTGTGCTCCATCGGTGTGGGAGCTACCACGTGTTGTAATTTTGTTGAAGTAAGTGATCTAGTGAAAGGTTCCAGTTGGTGAGACATATATATCATATTTGTGATTTAGAGTCGAGGGTGAAACCCTCATGATTTCAAGTGATTTAAAGTGTTCGAATCGGGTTATGTACCGTGATATAAGTTATACTAGGATGGGATCCTTGTGATTTGTTCATATGCTTTACTTCTTCCTTGTTATATTGCTTTAGTAGGTCAGTATTGATATAGAGTTGTGCATGTGGGCTTTTTTGGTAGTTTCCTTTTGTGTTCCTCCTTTCATATTCAGTCACTTTTTCGTTTTGTGCTCCTTGAGTTTAATCTTACGGGGTGTGAGCCCGGTGGTTTTAGTTGTGGCTTGGTGATTTGGGTGTAAAATTTATGAGGTCTTTGTGTTTCTTGCAGTATTATCAGTGTGATGAAGGTTTGGAATAGAGTTCTATCGGATATGAGGCTAATTGTCAGTGTTGAGTTGATTTCGGGTAGCTATTGTGATCAGAAGTGTTATTAAGGGCCTAAGTGTGGTGTGTTATGTTGTGTGGTCATACCTTGTGGGTGTAGACAAGAGTTGATGCAGCTGGTTGAGGCTGATGCCGGATATAGATTTGCAATCGGGCCTTTTTCGAAGTAATGAGAAGGTGAGAAATTGGGTTATGAGGCTTATCGGTGTTGGTAGGAAGGCTAAATTGTAGTTGTTATGGTGTCGTCAATCTTATATAGATTGGGGTAACGTGGGATCACCCGCGGGTGTGTGTTGGAAGTGTGCATTCAGTGATTGGATGTGTTCAAGGTGAATCTTGGCACGTTCGAGGATGAATATTTGTTTTAATAGGGGGAGAATGTAACGGCCCGATCGGTTGTTTTGAGAATTTAAGATTTGTTCGGCGGCATAAGGTCTTGAACAGCTTCAGATTCTATATATCGACCTGCGTGCATGGTTGGATTCAGTTACGGGATGCTTCGAAGACAAACTAGAAGGACTATTGTTTTGGAACCTTAAACGGTGAAGTTTTGACCGGAATTTGACTTTTTATGTAAACGGCTCCGGAACGAAATATGGATGATGTCAGCATCTTCGTATGGTGATTTTGGGCTGATGAGCGCGTCTGGAATGTGTTTTTGAGGTCTGTGGTAGATTTAGGCTTGAATTGGCGAAAGTTAGATTTTCGGCAATTTTGGCCGATAGGTGAAAAATTGATATCGAGCCCGGAACGGAATTCCGGAAGTGGATGTAGGTTTGTAATGTTATTTTTGACCTGTGTGTCAAATTTGAGGTCATTCGGACTAGTTTTGACGTGTTTCGGCATCGTTTGTAGATTTGGAAAGAATGCTTAGTTCTTAGGCTCGAAGTCATGTTTAATCCTCAGTTTTGGTGTTATGTGATATGGTGTTGAAGGATCGACTAGGTTGAAATAAGGTTATGGGACTCGTTGGTGGTTTTGGTTGAGGTCCCAGGGGCCTCGGGTGTGTTTCGGATGCTCAACGGAAAGGATTTTGGACTTAGGCTATTGCTGGTGTGAAACCTTCTGGTTTTTCCTCACCTATAGATAGGGGAACACAGGTGCGATTCCGCAGAAGCGGAGGAATGATTACAAATGCTGCATGAGCTAAAATGTTGAAGGACCGCAGCTGCGGAGGATATGCCGCACTTGCAGAGTCGCAGTTGCGGTAGGTGAGTTGTAGGTGCGGAGTTTGGATCCTCAAGTGATCGTGCGAAGGTGCGCACCTGGGATCGCAGGTGCGGGTCCGCAAGTGCGATAAATTAGCCGCAGGTACGGTCATCGCAGGGCAGAGGGTTTATATTCGAGGGTTTGTTCATTTTCACTCCATTTTTTATTTTGAGCTCGGGAGAAGGCGATTCTTTGACAGGTTCTCAGAGGAATCTTGTGGGTAACGATTTCTTACTCGGATTAGGTTTTATTGCATTAATCTATTGTGTTTTTTCTCATTTAGTCAAGGAGATTGAGAGTAAAAGTTTGGACATGGGAGAAAAAGTTCCCCAATTGAAAATCCGAGATTTGTGTGAGATTTTGACGTCGGATTTTGATGATTCTTGTTTGAGTGTTTTCATAAATAAGCGGGTGTTCATAATTTGAAAATTTTACCCGATTTTGAGATGTGGGCCCGGGCTACTTTATGTGCGATTTTCCTAAATTTCGCGTCTTAGCTTCGAATTTATTAGTTAAACTAGTTGCTTGTAGTATTATTTACACGATGGTACTGATCTGATTAGATTTGGGCCATTTAGATTCAGATACTCATGGCAATAACGTGATTTCAAGTTTGATCCGAGCAGTTGAGGTAAGTATCTTTCCTAACTTTGTGTGGGGGAATTACCCCTTAAGATTTGAGTCTTCTATGTTGATTTTCGTCCGTGTACGCGAGGTGACGAGTGGGTGCTCGGACTTATTTGTAGAAGTTTGATCTTTTAGGGTTCTTAGATCCTTATATTTACCTTGTATGAAGTTTTTCTTGATACGCTTGAGACCTTATTTGCTAGTTTCGTCTCTACATATTTTGATTAGAGCTAATTGCTTTTGGATCCACCCTTACCGCCTACTCGACTCTGATTTGACTTACCACAGGTTTTACCTCTCTATCATCATGCTATATTTTCATAAACTACCTATAATTAATTGAATCGTTGAATATCCCTCATAATTGCTCAACCTCATAAGGGGTTTAGATAACTTATATCTTAGTCGACTTGACCTTACTTGTGGATTTTTTTCTTGTGTGTTTTTCCCTGGTCAAGTTGTTCTCTTTACACTTAGTATTATTTACCATGAATATTCCTTGTGAACGATGTTCTACTATTTCTTTGTGAGTTGAAGTTCTTGCATTGATTTATTCGCCGTACGTTTTGTCATTGTCATGATTGCTTTGTATTTGATGTAGTGATGTACGAGTTTTCCGCCGTGCTATAATTGTTGTCTTTGGTTTTTGCACTGCATATTTAAGTTGGGGACTACAGTCGTACTCTGGGAGATCCCCCCTATACTGCATATTTAAATTGGCGACTACGGACGTATTCTGGGAGATCCCCCCTTTACTGCATATTTAAACTGGGGACTACGGGCGTATTCTGGGAGATCCCCCATGTACTACATATTTAAATTGGGGACTACGGATGTTGGGAGATCCCCCCATGTAGTGCATATTTAAATTGGGGACTACGGACGTATTCTTGGACATCCCCCTTGTATAGCATAATTAAATTGGGGACTACAGACGTATTCTGGGAGATCCCCCTTGTACTGCATATTTACTTTGGGACTACGAACATATTCCGGGAGATCCCCCAGCACTGCATATTTACTTTGAGACTGCGTATGCATTTCGGGAGATCCCCCAGCACTGCATATTGTTTTGGGACTACGGACGTATTCCGGGGATCCTCTGTATTATGTGATAAATTTAGAACTACGCGACGGGATCCCGGTAGACTTTATCAAAGGAATTATGTTTGAAAGACAATTATTTGGAAAGTCCAATTTGAAAACAATTACCTTGAATAAAACTATGTTTGAAGGACATTTCTCTGGAAAAAGAATATTTGAAAAATGTTCATGTTGAAAAAAAAAACTATGTTTAAAGGATACTTTCATTGGAGAAGTATAGTTGAAAAGCTTTTATCTTGAAGAAAACTATGTCCGAGAGACATCTTGTGATGACCCAAAAGGTCAGCCCTTGTTTTATAAGTGAAATATGTGTTTTGAGGCCTTAAAAACCTACTTTTATCTCACCTTTGTTTTGCATGCGCAGCCCTGGCGTATATCCGGGAAGCTTTTATGTGAAAAACTGAGAAAAAATGCTAAATTGGCCTTTAATATTGAATTTAAATTGACTTCGGTCAATATTTTGGGTAAACGGACCTAGACTCGTGATTCGACGGTCCCAGAGGGTCCATAGGAAAATATGGGACTTGGGCGTATGCCCAGAATTGAAATCCAAGATCCCAATCTTGAGAAATGAATTTTTGAAAGAAATTGTTTTACTGGAAATTTTAGAGTTTTTGGAAATTTGGTTATATTTGAAATTTATGGTATCAAGCCCGTGTTTTGTTTTTGGAGCCCGGTAAAGATTCAATATGATATTTGAATTGTGTCTGTAAAATTTGGTAAGAAACGGAGGTCATTTGACGTGATTCAGACCCGTAGTTGTAAAATTTGATACTTTGGACGTTTTGGAATTTTCTTTGATTTTAATGCTAAATTCGTTGTTTAAGATGTTAATATGGAAATTTAATCACACGAGTAAGTCCGTAGGATGTCTTTGAGGTTGGGTGCATGTTTGGTTTTGAGCCCCGAGGGCTCGGGTGAGTTTCGGGTAGGTTCCGGGGTGTTTAGAGTTGAAGAATCACTGTTGGTGCACGAGTTTTGGTGTGCCTCCTTCTGCGAGCCTAGGGCCGCATGTGCGAGACTCCAGGTGCGGACCCTCACCAGCAGGTGTGGTCTAGCCCCAGCCAGCCCCTTTTCCGCAGATGTGGATGCACCTCCGCAGGTGCGGCCCCCAGTGGCCTTGCCTATTTTCGTAGGGTGCGATGGATTTTCCGCACCTGTGAAAGCGCAAGTGCGATCCAGGCACCGTAGGTGCGAGGGTCGGGCAGTGTGTTTAAGTTAGATGCTTCATCCAATCTCAAGAGAATTTCTTCCCAAATCATAGGTAAGTGACCCCTAACTAGTTTCCTTCAATTTCCTAATGATTTTCATCAACTTTTATCAAGAATTATAGGGTTTTAATGGTAGAAAATTTGGGATTTGGGTAGAGTTAGGGCTTTTTGAATAATTGAAATTTAGACCTCGTTTTGAGGTCGGATTTCGAATAATTACATATTCGGGCTCGTGGGTGAATGGGTGATTGGGTTTTGGTCCGAACCTCGTGTTTTGACCAAGCGGGCCCGGGGTCAATTTTTGAATTTTGGGAAGAATGATGTAAAACCTATAATTAAGCGTTGGGATGGAATTGTTTGGCATTTATTGATGTTATTGAGTTGAATATGTCTCGATACAAGTCAATTGGAGTCAAATTCAAAAGGGAAAGTGGCAATCGAGGCTTGTGTTCAGTCGTGGAATTTGAGGTAAGTGTTTGACTTAACCTTAGCTTGAGGAATTATGACTTGTACTACTGGGTTTTGGGAATATGCATTGTATAAAGGAATTCTTTATTTCAGAAAAATATTTGATTTTTGTTTATTATTGTTGCTATTCCATGAGTATTAGGCTTAGCTAGTCCTTAAGACTAGGTGTCATCACGATACCTAATGGAGGGAAATTTGGGTCGTGACAAGTATATGTGGATGATGTCATCATTAAATCTAAGGAGGACACAAATCACATAGCAGACTTGAGAAAATTCTTTGACCGATTGCGGAAATACAACCTGAAGGTAAACCTTGCAAAGTGTGCATTCAGGGTTCCTGCTGGAAAGTTGTTGGGATTCATCGTCAGTCGCCAAGGAATAGAATTGGACCCATCAAAGGTCAAAGCCATCCAAGAAATACTACCACCAAAAAGCAATAAAGATGTGATGAGTTTCCTCGGAGGCCTCAACTACATCAGCCGCTTCATAGCACAATCCACAGTAATCTGTGAGCTGGTTTTCAAAATGTTGAAGAAGGACACTGAAACCAGTTGGACCGAGGATTGTCAAAAGGCTTTTGACAAGATCAAGGAATACTCTTCCGCGCCACTAGTTTTAGCCCACCAGAGCCGGGCAGACCACTACTACTCTGCCTTGCAGGTTTAGATGGAGCTTTCTGATGCGTTTTGGGACAGCATGACGAGACAGGGAGAAAGGAACAGGCCATCTATTACTTGATTAAGAAGTTCACTCCTTATGAAGCACAGTACTCTTTGCTGGAACCCACCTGTTGCGCATTAACCTGGATGGCTCGGAAACTAAGACATTACTTCTGTGCTTATACGATGTACCTCATATCAAGGATGGATCCCTTGAAATACCTCTTTCAGAATCCTATGCCCACCGGAAAGCTGGCCAAGCGACAAATCTTGCTGAGTGAGTTCGACATCATCTATGTAACTCAGAAAGAAGTCAAGGGACAAGAATTGGCCGACCATCTTGCTAAAAATCTTGTGGGAGGAGAATATGAACCCTTAAAAACGTATTTTCCTGATGAAGAGGTATCATTCCTAGGAGAAGACATTGTTGAAGCCTACGATGGTTGGAGAATGTTCTTCGATGGGGCAGCAAACTTCAAAGGAGTCGCATTGGAGCCGTCATGGTATCAGAAACTGGTCAACATTATATGGTGTCTGCAAAACTCAGATTCCCTTACACTAACAACATGGCGGAATATGAAGCTTTCATATTAGGGCTAAACATGGCAGTTGATATCAACATTCAGGAACTACTAGTGATCGGCAATTCAGATCTGCTGGTGCACCAAGTACAAGGAGAATGGGCTACCAAGAATTCCAAGATATTGCCATACCTGCATCATGTGCAAGAAATGAATAAGAGGTTCACAAAAATAGAGTTTCAGCATGTCCCCAGGATTCAGAACGAGTTTGTTGATGCATTGGCTACTTTGTCATCAATGATACAACATCCAGACAAGAACTTCATCGATCCCATTCGAATAAGGATCCGTAATCAGCCAGCATATTGTGTCATGTCGAAGAAGAAATGGACAGAAATCCCTGGTTCCACGACATCAAATAATTTTTGACAAAAGGAGAACATCCAAAAACGCACCCTTTAGAGATTGTCCAATCACTTCTTCCAAAGAGGAGGAACCTTATACAGGAGAACTCCCGATCTAGGATTATTAAGGTGTGTTGACGCAAAAGAGGCTTCTAAATTGCTCGAGGATATACATGCCTGAAACTGCAGCCCACACATGAATGGCTTTGTTTTGGCCAAGAAGATACTCAAGGCCGACTACTTTTGGATGACCATGGAAACAAACTGCATTCGGTATTGTTTGGAAGTGCTACCAATGTCAGATACATGCATACATGATACGAGTACCGCCGAATGAGATTAATGCAACAAGCTCACCTTCGCCCTTTGCTTCTTGGGGAATGGATGTCATTGGTCCAATCAAGCCCACCGCCTCAAACAGGCACCGGTTCATTTTAGTGGCCATCGACTACTTCACTAAATGGGTTGAAGTTGCATCTTACAAAGCTGTGACCAAGAAGGTCATTGCGGATTTTGTCCGCGACCGAATTTTCTGCCTATTTGGAGTTCCAGAGTCCATCATCACCGACAATACCGCAAATCTCAACAGCGACCTAATGAAAGCCATGTGTGAAACTTTTAAAATCAAACACAAGAATTCTACAGCACACATGCCTCAAATGAATGGAGCCGTGGAAGATGCCAACAAAAACATCAAGAAGATACTAAGGAAAATGGTATAGAATCACAAATAATGGCACGAGAAACTACCATTCGGCTTACTGCGATACCGCACCACAGTCCGCATATCAATTGGGGAAACTCCCTATCTGCTAATTTATGGTATTGAAGCTGTTATTCCTTCTTTGAGGATCATACAAGAAGCCGAACTAAGCGATGCAGAATGGATAAGGAGACACTATGAGCAACTAGCCCTCATAGACGGCAAGAGGACGAATGCAGTGTGTCACAGTGTAACGACCTGGCCTGTCCTTACGTAAAAACCTGCATTTAAAGTACTTTTATATACTTGTTATAAATTTTTTATTCTATTATTGATGTGTTAGAGTTGATAGGCTTCAAATCGGAATGTTTAAATGAGAATTCAGAAACTTAGTCTTTAAAGATAGCCTTATAAAGGGAAAAGTCATCTGAGAGTTGACTTAATGGTAAATGACCTCGGAATGCGGATTCTATGGCTCGGATAGCTTCGTGAGACGATTTGGGACTTATGATTGTGTTCGGAATATTTTTATGATGTCCGGTGTAGAATTAGGCTTGAATTGGCGAAAGTTAG